>JASTWP010000864.1:0-104749 GCA_030770255.1 Temnothorax ravouxi
AACTGCAACAATTGCAACAGCAGCAACAAACGCAAAAATTGCAAAATGCAACCGCAACAACCGTTACAACAGCAGCAACAGCAACAGCATGAATATTGGTAATAACGTTATGCAATACGTAATATCTAAGGAGGGCCAGTCTTATCTATTGTCACCGAGCAACGTGATACCAACGAGCTCGGATAATGTTATGCTTGTTCCCGTGAATCCCGTGAACACAATGCACCAGATTTCGAAGAATCCGGATCGCTACGTCTGTTTATACTGTCCAGGATTCGAGTGCGGCTCGGTGCAAGAATTCACGTTACATGAGCATTCGTCGAAACACGAAGCCCGCAGCCATTACAACGGCATTGCTTACGTACCTCAAGCGTAAACTGTCAGTGACATTCATATTTCTTTACATCCTCGGCACAAAAAAGACGCTGAAATTCAGGAACACTTACAGTCACTAACCGATAAAGAGAAATTCTATACCATTTTAATTGACATTTTGATTGCGTGATTCTGATTAAATGCAATCGAAGTATAGTTTTTATGAGCACTTGTTCCGCTAATGATGTATATAAATGTATTTTTGTCTGAATAGGAGATATTTCTGAATTTATTTGTCTGAATTAGAACGAAAACTTAAAAATTGCTCTTATGTGATCTTCTGACCAATCTTTTCAGCACATCTAAAGATATGTAAGTTGTTTATAAATTCTTTTATGCAACACGTGCATGGAAAGTGGTACATTACGCACGCTACGCGTGCGTGATAGACCACTTTCTACGCACTTGCAACATAAAATAGGGTATGCAAGTCGTGCGTGAAGATGAAAATTCCGGGTGCGGTCACCGCACTCGCCTTCGGCTCGTGCGTCAACTCCGCACCCTTGGATTTTCATCTTCCAGCACTTGTTGCACAAATAACTATTATTTAAATAAATTTCTTTTTAACAAAAGTTTTACTTTCTTAAATATTTAGCTTCATAACAATCAAGTTGCAGTATAGTACGGTGTTTATTTTATCGATTCTTTCTTTGCTTGCAAAAGTTTAGATATTAACATGGACAGAATTTTTTCAGCGATATTGTTTGCAACTCACTATTTCTCACAGCGTTCTCGTTAGCGTATTTGTACGCTAGCGTTTGATCGTATGTTTCAGAGAAGACGAGACATTGGTAGTAAGAGTATTAAAGATGAATTTATTGAATATAGTTTTAAGTGCGCAGCTCGATCAGAATCATGTGATCTAGAAACGATATATGTATAACCATTTTTATTTGTCTAAGTTGATTTAACGATGCAATTTTATTGTTATAATTAGTTGCTACTTAATCATAAATTGCTATGGATGGATGTTAGGATTTTGTATGTCATTAAAGATAAAAAATACCAACAATTTAAATTCATAGAAGATATTAGATATTAACTTATATTGTAAACGATTATTTAACAAGTGCCACAATTATAATTTATATTTTCAACAAAAATTAAATATCTCTTATTGTATCGGTGCTGTGTACAAGTGTTCATTCATTAGCAGAGTATACTTTGCAAAATATTTTTATGTTACCAGATTGTTAAATTGCTAAAAGAATGACCAAACTATTCTTAGTACCTATATGTCAAGAATACCGTTCGCATCAAGTGCAACAATTGAAGAGTATTCTCGGAAATACAAAGACTATAGAATTAGCATTTAAATTAATTTTAAATGGTTGATGATATTCTTTTCTTGTACAGCAACCTGTTAACAATAACGTTTGTATATGAGTACGAGATTAGCACAAAATAATTTTCTTTGATTCCTTATAACGAGAGATTTTATTACTCTAAAATAAGACTTTTTGTATGTATCTACTATATATACTTAGAAGATACGTCATTAGAAAATACATTATAATTAATATCAATACATTATCGCGATTTGTTAATGCTGTTGTTATTATGTAAACAATTTCAGTACTATTAAGATTTTCATTTGAGAGATTTATAGATTTGATACATTATTTAAAATGTCTGTAATATAACATTTGCAGGCAACGAAATTTCAGGAAGGTATTTACAATACGAAATTCAGCAGTGTGATAAATATAAATAAATATATTTACATTAAGTAAATTTTTCTTTGCCGACACTGTATTTATCACTTCTTTGCATTTATATGTATTTTTTATTGCGAACTATTTTGCAATCGTCAAGGCTTTTTAATCCATTATCGATTGAAACGTTGCACCAAATGTTGATCTTGCATTAAGTTTTTCGCTAAAGAAAAGTCAATTTTAATACTTGTTTATTTGTCCATTAAGGTTTCAGTTAATAATGAGTACACTTTCATTTTTTAAAATACATTTACGTTTGTATACTCTCCAAGATAGAGTATGGAAGAAGTAAAGTGATTATATATCAAGGATATTTGAAGTAATTATCTTTTTGAAATTTGTACTTTACATTGTAACAGCAGTATAGTATTGTACATTATATTATTTGTCTTTCACATTCTATTGCGTATATGTCTATAAAGGATTAGCTCTTAATTTTAATGACATATTCTTCGCAGATGATTTTCTTGTCAATCGCGATTTTGTAAAGCGAACAAAATAACGAAAATAAAATATATGATTGACATAAAACAATTGCCGAGTTCTGATAGACCCATTTTATTATTTATTCTAGTTACTTTAGATTACCAGCTTTATTCCAGGTCATTATCATTTGTATAGCATCGACGAAAATAATATACCTTTACAATAAACAACTTACGTTATTTGTATCGTTGAATTTTTCAATTCGAGATTTTGGTATTATTGAAATGTTAAAAATTTTGTGATTGTAAGAAGTATTGCGCACTCCTGCGAACGCACACTATATGTAGATAGCGTCTATCTTGGAGCAATGCAGTGATTCACAGAAGTATTCGTGTTCCTTTAATTGTCCTGAACATGTTTTAAGAGAGATATTGTAGGATTCTTGTCAACAGGAATGTATATATCGCGTTGAATCGTGAGCTTTCGATTGATTTTACCCTTATTGAAAGATAATAATTCACTAAAACATAACTAAGACACTATGGAACTTTGATTAAATTTCCGTTGATATTATAACTTCTATTATTATAACTTTTTCTATTATCTTTACATCAAGCTTATTTTAATCGAAAGTGTTTAATCAATGCAATATACATGTATTCCTATTCGATAAGGATTCTTTCACATCTCTAGCAAAAAATATAAAGTAAAATTATATTAAGTAAAAATTTAAGAGAACCCGAATACTTTTTTGCCACATGTGTACATACACATTTACATACGAAACATAATGATTGTAAAACTTTGTACTGCATACTTGTAAATAGACATTTATCGAATATTAGAACTCGAGATTTCCGGAAATCCATTGTTGTGTAGCGGCGACTCATCGCGTTTGCCGTCTTATTGCAAGATTAAAGTTGAACAAATAACTGAATTATTTCTGATACCGAAATTATAACGCTGTTAGACTCATTGAACTTGGTAATATTCGAGATTTATTCATCGAATGAAATAATCTTTATTTTTAATAAAACGCGTTAATCACATTTCTATATCTGTCCCAGAAAGTATTATGATATATTGTCTTTAGTCTTGAAATTTTGAAGATATCTTATTAAATTGTTAGAAAGATATCTGGGGTACGACATCTTATGTTCCTATTTATGATGTCTTTAAGGTATTGTTTTAAGATAACTTTAAGACATTTTATACGAATAAATTCTGATTCTATGACACAAAAGCATATAATTGATGAGTGTCAGAATAATTCGTGTAATGTTTCTCACTCTTAATGCCTATCTTTATTTATTTGAGATTATTTGTAGACTTTTCATTGGGCGAAACAAAAATTAATTGTATGGAAACTTAGTAATAAGAAGAAAAACAGGAAAGAAGAGCTGATGTGTTAGGGGAGACCGGGGCTCGTTGGCACAAAATTCTAACAAAACTATGATAGGACACTTGGAATTTGGCATGTAACATTTTGACAGCCTTCTCACCGCATCTGAGAGCATTGTATCAATTTATATAAAAAAACGAAAATATGGGTGAGATAGCGTAAGTTAAAAAAAAATAAGCATAAAGTATAATATTGTACGATAAAGAATATTATTGTAAGATACATATGCTTTAGAATAAATATGTTATCGCGACTTGCGTTCGTCTCCTTTATTCGGCACTTTGAGCGACATCATTCATTACAGCGATTATTATCCTAATCATTGCGATCATGACAAATATACTGTGACAACATTAGAGACTATCATTAATGCGAATGATTTACTACGACGCAAATATCAGGTGAAATTCCGAAAAGCTCTCCGATTATCATGAGATTTAGTAAAAATTGTCTTATAAATGAGTATTGTGCGTGGAAAGATTCTTAATGTTGATAAAAGCAATTGTTTAAATCCAGGAGCGCTTCACGCATTTGTATTTTTTACGTAAAACATTTATATTTTAGATGTATCTTGATCAAAACTTATTTATTTGAATTAATTGGATCCTTTCGAATATATCCCGAATGTAGTCTCGACTGGTCTCGACTTTTCAGATATATGTTCATAAAATTTCGTGAAAATTGGAAGGAAAGTCTTTCCGGAATTTCGTTGCAAATATCGGACGTCAATGCTTATTCTTTTCTGCCGATCTTAATGATGAACAATTCTTATATCAAGGCGAGCTTATGTGACTAACTTATACATTAGCTGACCGTGCCCGCCAAAAAGATTCAAGGAGCTGATCGTAAACTCGGTTTGCTTTTCCAAATTTCATTTAGTTTCACTAAATTATATTTTCGAAAGATTTTGTGGATTTTCAACTGATCTGTTTTAAAATCTTGATCTTCCAGCTTCGGAAAGAAATTCTGATTATTGAATCAAACAAGGATTGGATTCAATATCATAGCTGATTTTGTTATCGGGAATAACTTTAGATATAAATATTTTCAAGAGCATCGGAATCCAGATCCACTAAAATTAAAGCGATTTAGAAATTTTTTCGCGTTGAATCCTTGACATATATTCTCGGCGCGGTCAGGCCAATGGCATTTAATTCCTCTTTATCTTACGCTTTGGCACATAATTCACATTGCACAATATATCGATTGCGTAATTTATCCGAAGATGAATACATTTGTCGTATACACTACTAGTAAAAAACGCTTTTAAGCGCTTTTTTCTCGAAACCGGTTTCAGCGGTTCGAATTTTCAATTAAGTAATTCATAAGTTATAGTGCTGTCGAATGTTGCTGTTTTCGCTGTTGCGAATAATTTTATATATAAATTTTTTCGAGAGCATCGGAATTCAGGCCGACTCTAAAATTAAAGTGATTTAAGACATTTTTTTGCGTTGAATCCTCCTCGACGTATAATTCTCTTTATATCTTACGCTTTGGCACATAATTCACGTTGCTCAATATATCGATTGCGTAATTTATTCGAAGATGAGTACACTTGTCGTATATATCAACTTATTATTAACTACTTATTAACAGTATATCGTGTAATACGTGACATAGGTATAAACGTGTACATTACAAAGAATATATTTCTTACGAAAGCTCCGATGGTCGCACATCACGCACGCGATCGAGGAAATGCTTAAGTCTCCGGAGAAAAAAGAATATAATATGTATATACAGGTGGCATATATATAAATATAATGGGTTACCTCATACTCAAACATGAAGAATATCACAGAAATGATAAAACGTTACGGAATTCAAGTAGCAGAGTGACGTTTATTAGACGTCATTTTATTCTTTGGCATCACTTTACTTGAGAAGTTTAAATATTTACGAATTTTAGTAATGAATTTTAGTATTTCAAAAGAGTTACTTGATACTACTATTAATTAATTAATTAATTTTAATATCTTATACCTTATTAATATTAATGTTTGCAATAGACTAGAGTTAATGGTTAATCCTGCAAGAGGTGGAGAAATGCTTAGAAGAAAAGAACGCGCGTCGTGCGATCATCGAATCATGAATTATTCTATAATACCTTAAAGAATTAAGTACCACTATGAAGGACTTTCATTGAGTTCTTCACGAGTCGATTTTAAGTCTCGAATGCTCGTCTTCTTAAATTTAATAATACTGATGCAGGTATTCGATGTTCATCTCGCTCCGCTATATTTTACAACGCGCGCGTCTTAAAAAAGTGCGCGCGTCTTACAAAAGTTTAGAGTCTAAAGATGCGCGATTCGAGTATGAATTAAGTCTCACTCATTTTAAGTAACTACGATTATCTTTGTGCTAGTTCCTAAGATTTAATGCTTATTTTACAATAGAAAGGTATAAATCAGCGAGAGAATGGCATTTAGAAACGATATCATCACCCGCAAGTTTCTTGGCTTTATCTTTACGTTATTTTTGCTCGACAAATATTAACAAAACTACAGCCAAAATTTTGCTAATTATTCGGCTGCTTTGTCTACGGTATAATAAATGTCTACAATACTGATAAATCTCTACTTGTGAAATTAATAGGAATTTAACATAACGAGAGATAAGCAAATATTTACATCACGCATAAATTCATGTGTTCTCCAACAGTTCGGATGATGGAAAAGGTATTTTTGCTATCTATACGAAGTTCTTTGCGATATAAAAGTGTCCAGCTATTTATATGTATCAGGTGATTACTTCTAACTCTATCGTTCGTATTCATTTCTTCTAGATACATTATTGAGCTTGAGGAGAACGTTCCTCACTAACGTAACGCAGATTAACCGCATATGTAATTCGCGTTTGTGTAACTACACTTATTGTACAATATATAATTGTGTGTTGTGCTGTACAATACTACGGAGCTAGGAAATATCGCGTCGGTGGAAAAATATCGTACTTTCTTGTTGGCATATCGTAAATTTTCACGTGACAGTCTCTGGACGTTCCGTTTATTATCAACGATGTAAAAGCTCTGCAGAGATCTGCTTTTGGCGGAACTTGCAGCGTCGCTTTCTCTCACGACCACGCTTATCGGATCGTATATCTCTTCTTTCTTCTTTTCGAACTAAACTAAAGAGAAATAGTACACGGAGAAAATTTTTCTCGAAAATATAAGTATACACAAACAAAGTAAATACCATACTAATCTTGCATGGCTAGGATATAGTCATAATATGCTAAAGATTTCAAGAAAGTATAGGAAAATTTAGAGAGCAAAGAATAAAACTATACGAAGAAGTAAATATTTCCATCAAAAGTATGGGACTTTCGAGAGCGCGTTTTACTATGTTAATTTAAAGACGGATGATTCATCTATATCTTGTCCGATTGTGTATCTTATGAACAAAAAACGAGACGTTTGTTGCAGTCATGTCAAAAACATAAGGACATAAGTTGCCGTTATAGGCTGTGGCGGTCAGCTGTTCGCCACGAGCGAACTTCAGAACGCTGTAAAGACCCTGCCGAGCTGCCCTAGATAAAAGGTCGATGTTGAATCTTAATCACGCGAGAATATACCGGCGATGCGCCGCGTAGCGGGCGCGAGCCGAATCCTCTCGCCGCGCGAGCCGAACCCTCTCGCCGCGCGAGCCCGCGTTGCCGCTCGCGCCGCGCGCCTTCCGTCGTCCACGATCGCGGTTACTATCGCATTTCTATGAAGAACATAGACTATTGCCAGATACGCAACGAATATTTCTATACAGTTCACGGTAGGTACCACCCTAGATTATATTTTTCCTATACCGTCTTAAAAAACAACGCTCAATCCAAGACATCTGTGAAGCTGGTAATTCAAGCTACAACGTCGAATATACACATGCTAGTATGGGACTTTTTTTACTGTTCTCATATTTCCTTGTTAGTATGGCAAATTTATTTACCTTTAGGTTACAAGATGTATCTGATCAAACTATTACTTTTCTATTGTCATATATTAATTTCCGGTTGAATACGCGTATATCTTACCGGTACGTAGCAAATCTGGTAAATTTTATTATGAGTATTCTACATTATTCGAGAAAAATTTTCTGCGTGTAAATGCGTTCATTTCAATTTCTGGTAATACATATTATACTCATTATACTCGGCGCCATGTAGACGTTATACAGATTCATTTTAACATAACGCCGAATTGTGTAACGTCAGAAACGAGAAAAATCGAAAAAAAAAACATATGTATAAATTCACTGAAATGTGCTGAATGCTGATTTTCATAAGCATAGAATATAAGTATTTCGATTAACGTCGGAAATATAATTGATGAAAACAGTATGAGGCACTTATATTAAACATCCACGGTCATTGCAGTCGTTTAGAATTATTTCGCTAATTTTTCGGCTTTTGGTCAAGCTTGTCGTTTATCGTTTATGCTGTAATTGTTTGAAATTATTTCACGTGATGTACCGCTCTAAATTTTATGCCCTTCTCTTTATCGAAGAGATTTTATATTGATTAAATTTTTATCGATTAAGTTTTATACGCGGAATTGTATGCTGTGAAAGGATCGTTCGAGTGCTTTTCATCCAGTTCTCTCGTCTTTGACACCGTAATTTAAGAATGTTCGAATATATAAGTGTTGCATGTCTATCCTTAAGGTATTATTATATACTAGTAATTAACTAACTCATATTAAAATTGTTACAAATGCATCGCAACCCTGTTCGATTACGCGTACGCGTATATACATCGGGTATATACGTATCGTCGGGTGTGCGTATATGTACAAAAATTTTTAATATTTAGTATTCATTACCAATTAGCCAAAGCCTCTTTGTTTCTTAACAAAATCATAGATTGGCCGCATTGGATTTTGTCTTACTTTAAGTTTAAGTGGAATGTTGCGAAGTAGGAGATGTGCGATTTACAAAATTGGTTACATCAGCTACGAGCTATTTGGTTCATTTGGTACATGGTTGTCAGTCTGAAATTAGTAAGTGGGTCCTATGAACTATAAAACGCTGTCTAGTCTCGCATTATATGTATATATATAATATACAAATTCCTAATTAATTAAGAAAGTTAAAAAGAAAGATATATATATATATATAGTCAAAGTAGCGTAACAAGAAATTACTTAATTGCGAAAAAGGAACGAGTTACTTCCACATACATAAAAAATACAACAAATATCAAAAGATACGCACAACAAATAACAAAGCACACATACGCACGCATGGTAAAACGAATTGAAACGAATTCAAAAAGATTTACTTCCAAGATTACAAAATTATAATTATACTAAATGAATTCCTAACAATTCGTTGTGTAATTTCACTTAACTGCGGCAAGAAACTTTAACATCTCTTTATCCAGAGTTATTCAGAAGCAAGTGAATAAAAGATATATAAATAAGTATATATGATAGAATTAAATGTGTACTGAACGACTTTAATGTACTTCTATTTTTAAGATCAATTAGCTTCACACATGTCGTATGTCCAATTCTGATAGTAATAATAACTTGCTCTTAACTTTCATAAGACTATAAAATATTTTCATTAACTTGGTTCTTCATGAATGAATATTACTCAAACCAGGGAGAGAGATGCGATAATATATAATAGTAACAGAAATTTTGCAGCACGCAAATTATCACAAATGTATATGAGTGTGTAATGCATTTTGTATCGAGTCGAGTAATCCAAAACTCTCAGTATAAATTCTATTAACTAATTGTATTGACATAGTGGCATATGCTGACCATCTCATCGATTGAGAGACTCAATCTCTCAATATATACATATATCTTTTTTCTGGATAAGTAAATTTGTGATAGCTCTAGATAGAATCCATCGTACAACGAACAGAATTACAGAATTGAGCACGCCGAGAGAGTGACGGGGGCGGGTGTTATGATTGTCCTTGTTATTTCGCGTTCTCCAAGTGTGCCTTAGAAGAGGGACGTAACAGTGGAATAGCTGATGCGAGATATTTGTTCTATATGACAAATATAATATTCGAAAATGAAATTATACGTAAGGTAAAGGTACCAATACCCGGACACTTAAGCAGACGAAATGTACCAATATCTGGACACATATCTGTCTGGACACATACCTGGATACCTTTAAAAAAAGATAAATTTATAAAAATAAACGTTTGGCTATTATAACTGAAGTTTCAAACTACAAGAAAAAATACTTTTATCTTTGATTTTAATTCGCGTTATACTTATAAATAATAAAGGTGTCCGGATATAGGTACATGTCCGGCAATCGGGACGTTTACCTTAATGTTCTTAATCCAAATAATCATCGTTGCTCTTATTCCTTCCATTTAGAGAAATGTTTCTCAAAATGCCCTTTTTTTTTACAAAATTTCATACTCTCAATTTTACTCTCTATCTTCTATCTAAAAAAATGATATAATTTGATAATTGAAGAAACGACGGAATCAATTGCATCAGCAGAACGTACCGATGTCGACATTTGCATTTTAAGTGTTTGCAAGTATATCGTTTTCGGTTCTGAAGACCCTATTGGAACTCCGTTTTAGAACCTGCTGATCGCTTCGTCATCGGTGACGAAATAATTAGAGCTCTTTGCGGCCATATTGTACATGCTGAAGGTGGGACTGACAATCATGCTACTCGTGTGACTGCTGAGCTCCGTCTCGTTCATCGATGAGTGCCTGCCGATGGTGGCCAGGCGCTTGTCCTTCCTTGCTAATGTCATACGGCAATCCTCCGGCCTCAGCGGCATCGACGGGTAATTCGGTTGTCTGGCGAGCGTCGTCAACGATCGGTCGCCTGTGTCATTGAAGCTGCGCAAACGTTTGAGAGAATGACCGGAAAAAGTGTTCGATAATTTGGACCTTTTACAATGGATATTCAGTTCTTACGAATTTGCTATAAAATATTTCCAACAGTACCCCGTCGCGTTGTAGAGAATTATAATATTTTCATTGTACTTCCATTTTATATCATATAATTAATAATTTTCAATTATATACTGATTATATATAGATATGTAATTCTTCTTTATGATACTATATATATGTGCTATATATATTTCTTTTTTATTTATAGATTTAGAACTTTTATAAGTGGAGAAGAAAGGAGACTTTGGAATTTTTGTAGTTTACGATATCATAGGAATATCTCTTTTTTTGATTCTGCAATCTTTGTATTTAATTCCCAACGCGATGGACGTAATTGTTCTTTGCAATACGAAACAGTAGGGGGTATAGATTAAAAAAAAGTAAAGATTCTGGAATCTTTTTTTCTAATTTACATTATTCGCTCGTTCCCTTATAGATACCTGTGATGTCGCACGATGCCTCTCTTTATCTTGCAATGCTCGTTCCCGGTCTGTCCCTCAGACGCGGTTCCATGGGTTTTGCATGCCTCTACTCCCGCCGCTGGCACGGGGGACAGGGATCCCGGTCCGAACGAGCCGTTGCTCTGTCTCCTCTCCAGAATGTTGACCAGCTCCACTGATGGTGTCGGCGAGAATGTGCTCTGAGGACTCGCGACACTAAACGCCGTCTCATGGGAGCTATGTACCGGAAGCTATGGGAAATCTATTTGAATACATACTCCAAGAGCCAAGATTGCGAGATCGCGCAGGATCTCTCTGAGGACCCCCCGATTTTCTCAGGGGCCTCATTCTCTGAGAATCCTCCGAATCCTCACTATTCTTATTGGCGAACAATTGTGCCAAGCAATCAAACATATTAGGCGTAAAAATAAATGTGTAAAATTCAATTAAGTAATTTAGACAAGATACTAATAATTTTCTACATCTATCGACAAATGCCAATAAAATATTTCAGAGAATCAAGCACGTTGCTAATAAATTCCTTTTCTCTCAAAATTCAACGAAAGGCCGCGATACGCGGAGAAACACAGTATAAATCAACAAAGATAGAATTCATCAGCGTATTAAGATTAAATACCATGGGGAGAAGTTACGTATGGAAAAGATGCTGCGGGGGGGAATACCTGAGATTTCTCCGCGGGGGACTCTCTAAGAAATCCCCTGAGACCTCGTCATCTTTGATGGACAATCGTACCACTGATAAATAAACAAACATACACATACGTAAAACCAATACATAGAATTTAATATAAAATAACTCATACAGATAACTGAAGATATAAAACAAAATGCGCGCAAAAATGAAACGGCAGCCCGACTTGTCGCGGGGCTTCACAAAAGCGACGATTCGTGAAGGTCGTCGCTCACCTGCAACGACGGTCTCCGCAGCGTGCCGCCCTCCATGCCGACGAGTTTCACCCCCTTCACGCACTTTCTGGGACCGACGCTGGCGGGCGGGTTCTCTTGAGCGTTTGCATTATACTCCATGTTGCTTCTGTCGACGATGCTGATCCGGTCGTTGTTCCGCGTCTTATCGCTGCTCGGCCCGAGCTCGCAGCCCACTTTGGCGTAGGAGGGAGCGCACGGAGCGATCGGGGTCGCCGGGATCCCGATCGACCGGGTGGGCGAGAGGATCTGGGGACCGATCGTGGGACTGCGCAGATTTCTCACCGCGAGAATTTGATCTCTGCACGCGTCGTTCTGTAGCGGCAGTATCGGCGTGTACAACGGACTCGCCATGGAGACGTGCCGCGCCGGCGTCGGCACCGCGCTACGCAGATTCTGCTGATTCGGTATATTGTGGTTCGCACGTGGCATAATCGTCCCGATGTTCTTCACCTTCGGCGAGGCGAGATTGCTGACGATCATCGCGTCGCCATCGTCGCGATCGGTCGCGTCCTCGTGGCCGCAGGTTCTTTCATCGTCATAAACGTATGTGCCGACGCCGTCGCAGGAGTCTATGCCCGACGTCGATTTCTGAAAAGATGGGTGTGTCATCGATTGACTGAAAGTGTGTGAAGCGAAGAACAGTTAACTTGCAATTCGCAATTATACCGAAGATGAATCCATGAGAGCGGCGCCGGAGCTGCTTTGCACAACGCCTGACGATTCTTTGGACTTCCCGGGCGAGTAGATATTCAGCACGTCGCAGCATTGTGGAAAGTATCCTTTTCCGAGCAGAGTTCTGGCGAGGAAACTGGTGAAGAGCTGAGTGAAGAGGGCGATTATCATGACGGCGGTGCGAAAGGGGAACTTCTGAGTGCGCGTCCTCTTGTCGTAGAAAGGATATTCGATCAGGGGGAGTATGCCGAGGCCTCTTTCACCGCCTGAAAGCATTCACGCGTTTACTTATGAAACCCTAGTAGATTTCTAGAGGATATTTCAGTTATCTGAGAAGATCTTTTCTTCAGTTATCTGAAGTTATCTGTTCACGCTTAAAATTAAAAGGATTTGAAAAAAATATTAGAAAGATTGCAAGAAGTCAAGAATGTTTTTCAATTCTTTAAGTAATTAAGCAATAAAAATTCAAAATGTATCTAAACGATAGAACAAAGAGAGAGAGAAAGAGAGAGAGAGAGAGAAGAGTCCTTAAAGCATTGTGTGACATTTCTTATTTGTTGTTGTGTTGTTTATCTTATTTGAGTGATGTTTGATAATTAAGAATTGTAACCAACCACCGAGACGCAGGACGATAGCGATGAAATAGCCTGCCAGACAGCCGTAAGTATCCACCATACTAGGCCAATGAATAACGGCTAATAATTGCGGAAACAAAACGACGTAGACGAGATCGGAGCACAAGTACCTTCGAACAAAAGTGCGATGTATTTTAGCACATCGATCGTTACAATTATTAGATTTAAAATTCGTAATTGACAAGCGGACTAATTTTTCGAATAGGCACTTAAAGTAATGTAAAAAAATAAAAACAGAAAATTAAGAAGAGAACGAAGTTGTTGAGTGAAAAAGATGCAGTTGAAAAATTTTCTACCGATTATCTTAAAAATAATTTAATTTTTTTTCAAATTTGCTGCAAAAATTATCGAGACATAGTAGACACATCCCACATTAGCGCAAGTAGATACATCCCATAAAAATAAATGAAAAAAAACGTGTTTACTTACGAAAGGTAGTAAACGCTGCTGACCGTGAGGGCGACGAGAGTGGACAGGATAGAAACCGCGATTACGGAAATTCTCAGGACCCAGTTTAGCTCGCGCTCGGACGCCTGTAACGAAAACGAGGTTTCAATGACGTTTGTTGACGGGCGCCAATCGTTTGTCGGTTAATCAGCGTAAGTTACGCTTACTTTTGGCCGTATCGTGAGTTTGTAGACATTCCTGGTAAACATGGAGCTGCTGGCGAGTATACTGGAGTCCGCCGAGGACATTACTGCCGCCGAGATCGCCCCGAGACCTTCGGAGATTAACGCATTTGGCAAAAAGTGAATTTGAATGTTCCTCTTACGACCGGAGAGAGAGAGAGAGAGAGAGAGAGAGAGAGAGAGAGAGAGCGGAAGTAATTTGAGGATGTACCAACGAAAGACACCCATTGGGGCGTGAGATACCGCAGGACCATCGGCAACGCGGCGTTTCCGTCGTCCGTGGTGAACGTTCCGTTGTAGCCCGGGACCATGGACCAGTCGGTGGCACGTGCGACCACCCCAATTACGGCCGACGGTACCGCGAGTATCAGGCAACCGAACATCGAGACGATTGATAGAGTCGTTGCAACGGAAGTGCTCTTGATACTCAGGATTCGTTGAAAGTAACCCTGAAGAAGAGGAAAAATGTATAAACAGCGTGTCAAATTTTTGCTACACAAAATTTTTGCTACACTAAATTACCTTCTAATAAATAAGTAAAATAAACAAAGATTATCTATAATTATTTATATAGTAAATTTTCTTAAAATGTGACACGAGACGTTTTTTGCAATAGTAGCGTAAGGCTCTAAACTACATGTTCGTTCCGTTTCAAGTCTCTCAAACGGATAATCTTTCGGATATATAAATAATATACATACAATTTGAGCTTCAACGTCGTTTACAATTGAGTAACAGAAGAATCAAGTTATACCTGCCAAGGTATACCGCCGAACACCAGCAGCAGCATACCGTCCACCCACTCGCCCAGGTCCTCATTCTTCACGTGTCCCAGCCAGTCCTTCGTGGTCAGATTGTTTTCGAACGAGACCGCGGGGTGCACCATGGAAAACGGCGCCGCTATTGCCAAACCCACCAGGATGCACAGCAGTTGCAGCGCGTCGGTGCACGCCACGGAATACAGTCCGCCAAAGACCGTGTATCTGAAAGGCACATTTCGATTTTCGCGTTTCTCGTCTCGCTTGTAATTCGGTCTCGCCCGCTCAAGTTAACGTGTGCATCGAGCGTCACCCTGGCCCGGTGTGTGTGTATTCCTATATAGATCGTTCTTATTTAAGGCTTAACCAAAGTACCCTAAGTACCCTAAGTACACGCGTTATTTTTAGTTAGGATTAATAGTCACAGGTGGGATCTGCAGCGCAGTATAAGTCAGTAAGTAGGTCCACTCCGTGTCGGCACTTTTGATCTGAACTATCTGAAGTGAAATGGTCCACCATGATGTTGAGTGTGAAAATCATATGTCTGTCCCCTTCTCCATCGTTCTGGGAGAAGGACAGACATACGATCTTTCTCCTTCTCCATTCTATTGAGAAGTGCCATATTGTTGAGTGTGCAAAAATCATTTTACGGGTTTTCGTGAATAATTTGGCCGTATATATTGTCCTCTGAAAAGAGGCAGGAGCCAATAAACATAAGAAGAAGAAGACACAAGTGAATATACTGTATTTGCTTATATACTGCGTCTGCAGCGATCCCCACAAGCTTTTTTTGTTTTATCTAAAAGTGATGTAAGATAAATGTGAGTTTTCGAGTACATAATAAAACACAGTTGATATCTCGCATAACTGAGAAAATACGTAACAAAAATAGCGCTTGGGGTCCAACCAGACCTCGTCCGCGTGCAGTTAAAGATTAAATACAATCTCAAGATATATTATGAATCAATTACGAAGCTGTACTAGCATTTCAAGACATATACTCAAGACTTGAAATAAGAACGGACGGATCCTCTGTCTCTGTTAAAGCGTTGTCCTTACATGGCTGCCAAGAGCGCGGACGCGCAAACACTGATGTTCGGATCGACGCCGGCGACGACCGCCAGCGAGCTTCCCAGCGCTCTCAGGACGGCGCCGCACCAGAATAGGTCGCCGCAGAGCGCCGGAAGAAAGAGCAAGCCTCCGACGCCCGCGCCGTATCGTTCTTGAAAGGGATCCAGCATCGTCACGTACTCGGCCTTCCTCATCGGGCGCACGAAGAGCAGGGCACCTGCGATGAGATTCGTCGTTTGGAAAGGTGACGTTTATCAAAATGATTAAGCGCGGAAAGAGCGAGGTCGGGACTCGATAGATGATGTAAAGATGTGAAAAATTAAGAGGAAGCAGGGCTCGCTTGCGATTTAATTATTCAAGTTCTATTTTTGCGATCGTTATAGTCGCGATAGTTTCTGTTTTAAAGTATCTTTTGACATTTCCAGCGAATTGGGTTTATGGAGGCCAGATCGGGAGATCGTGCGACGTACCGAAAATCAGGCTGAGGCTGTACCCGATAGGCACTTGACACCAGGCTAGACCCCTCGTGAACATGGCCTCGGCGGTCCCGTTGACGAAGGCTCCTCCGACCCATGTCGCTGCACATATACAGCGGTGAGTCGCAAAATTATTCATATCCCTTCAATTGTCAACTTGAAATTGATATTCTTTTAAAAGAAACTACGAAATTTTTATCGATAAGAATATATAAGTTGGTTGCATTAATAAATTAAACCTTTTAATTCTCATGTATCGCAACAACTGTCGGGATTTGCTATACGTCAACAATAAAGTACGTCGGCAGAATTTTTTTCGCGTAAGCTGCACACGTATAAGTAGCGAAGCGAATGCATGGTAAATTATTCCTATCTCGTTGTTCGTTTATACGAAGAACGGGAGGGAAATGCATGGGAAAGATAAACGAATTGGGCGGAACAGAGGAGGAGGGTGTGCTTGACATCGCGTTTTTCTACGAATGCATATCGCGGAGTGGTCATTACGGTAATGGAGAATGCAAAGATATATTCATTGCAGAGGAGACCAATGAGAAAATTTGAAACGGTTGAGTGAAAACGAGGAACGAGATTATCAGGTGCGCGAGTAGTCCGTAAAAAGCAAAGTGGATCGGAAGAAAACGAGACGAAATCCACTTCAAAGTTATAAAAGGTCTTTCTTCTCGAAAATTGGGACTAGATTAAAAATAGTGAAGCCCGGAAACATATCGGAGAGCGCGGAGCGAGAATTAATTTGGAATAAGACAAGCAAAGGTGCAATCAATGTTCCCTTTTACGGCGTTGCACTTTACAATGCAAGGCGGTTGACACATGTCGATATCGGGGTCGTGCTTTTTGCGAGATAATTTTGTAGAGTCTGACGGATGTAACGAACTTGGAAAAGAGGCGGCTTCTCCCTCGGGCGCGGCAACTCGCGACAGATTATCAGCTTCGCGGAGTGATTTCAATGCCTGCAGAAGCTGACGTCTGCGCCGCAGAAATTTTTTAAAGTTATAGATTTTCCATCCACGAAATTGGGAATTAATTTTTAGTAATATCTATATGCATTTTTTTTAAGCGGTACAAAAAGACGGCAACGACATATCAAACGTCGAGAATGAAGAAAATGTACAAAATAATAACACTTAATCAAATTCTCGTTGAGCAAAAATTGACTTTGAATCAGTCGTAGAGAAACTCGTAGATAGAGCTTGTAGGAATAATTTTTCATTGTTCTCTAATAATATCCATAATTTCAACGTCATGTAGATTGATCCTTGACCTTTCGAAACGTTCCGAAGCAGAAAATCCACATAATAGGTCTGTGTTTATTCTAATCGAGGTCACGCGTGTTCGTATGGTGCGATAAATGGACGCAGAACTCTTTTCGCAACAAATTCCGTTCATTGTTACATGAGCGAGAGGATTAAGCTTTCGCGAAAAAAATCAGGCAGGAAAATTCTTCTATTTCAATTAACGCAAAGCAGAGGTTTTGCCTCAATATCCGAACGCGGCATTGTCATCGAACCGACCTTACAAAATTTATTTATTTTTTCCTTCTATTTGTAAAGATCCTTGGGTGACAGTTACCGATAAGGGTGAGGACGCCGAGCAGGGGGCCGAGGCGTCGGTTCGCCAGCATCATGTCATCCTGCAGGTGGCCCTGCGCGGCCTGCCTTCTCTTGAACGCCGCAGCCCATATGCCGACGGCCAGCACCGCGATGTAAAACACAATCACGCCGATTACGCCCGTCACGTACACCCCCATCCTCCTCGCCGCACCGTACGTGTTCTCGTCCGCTTCCGGATGTGAGCTCTGCAACTGAATGATTGATAGTAAGAGCAGCGTAATAACTAGCGTCGCTAAACGTCTACAGAGAGTCGCAAAAGTCGTATTTCTCTCCCCTTCCTTGAACGTATTGACTTAATTTGATCACTGATTCAATTATCGGTGGTCCCATTTATCGAAGAGGGTATTACGGGATCTCTTTCGACAAGAATGTATTTCAAATTAAGCTCTCAACGGATACCGGCTACATCGAGAAATAAGTCAATAGTTCTTTGCGTATTCGACACTTTTGATATACGCTTTGGTAATTAGAGGCTCCTCTCGAGCTTCCCGATTATTGTACTCCTTATACTTTTTGAAACTCCTTGTTAGAATTATTTACTTATCGAAATTTACAGTAGCCTTCTAATAAGGGTCGTTTGATGCTAGATTCTTTTATTTCTTTCAATAGCTCTTTACGAGCAATTTTAAAGAAGCATTCAAGATGTTCCTCGTCATTGGTCACAACATAGAACTATGTAACACAATAACAGCGCTGTAATGGTTAACAACCGGATGTAAGTTGTTAATAGTATTCGTCATACGAGATTATATACGTGTATCGTGACAAGTTTGACGCGCGTTTCGTGTAATATCCAATACGACTGAATATTTTATTATTATCGTACATCTCCGAGTGTGCTTCCCTTAACGGTACAATGTTTAACAAGTCTAATAATGGAACTATTACATTTGTCCGGCAATAGAGTAGCACGGAGGTACACACGGATTAATCGGATGTAAAGCCGCGCTCTCGCGATCAATACCGCGTTAATTATTCCGTCTCCTTGATTAACATTTGCCGTACATATAAGCCCGCGTAGGTACCGTCTCCGCTCGTTAGTCGATACAAGGAGCTTCTGGCCTTTGATATATAAAAGTTGATATCCGCCGTGGACCTTCGACAGAAAGGCAACGCGTTCCCGGAGAGAAGAGAACATTAATATTATCGGAAATATTAATTTACATGTCGAATCACGTTACGTTAGCACACCGTTACTGTTCTGACCGCGTAAAACCGTCAAAAGAGATTCGATTTCATGTAGAAGCGTGTAGATGAACATATATACTCCAATATACTTTTCTTCTGTAAAAAGATACGTATAGCGTTATACATATTTGCACCCTGAAGAATCGTATTTCCAGTTCTTGTCAAAATTAGAGTTAATATATATTTTTTCAATACATATCGAGAGTTTAAATTATATAATGATAAAGGATCTTATATGTCTATTATTACTAGTTCCCAAGACACAATGTTCAGAAAAAGTCGTATTAAGAAATTTTCATGGAGACAATGAGCTTTAAATCTTGTTTTCTCTAAATTTCTAATAATGGAGATACGATTCTTCATCTCTAAGGTACAGATATATATATATATATATATATATACAGATATATATACAGATATATATATATATATATATATATATATAAAAAATATATTACCCAAGTTGCATGACGTAAATATGACGTAAAAAAAATGACATAATGACGTCTACCAGACGTCACTATGTCTCTTAACGTCACCTCGCTACTTTGGAACGCATCAGGAAACTTAATTGATCTTTTAAGGGCAAATTTTACGGGACGATCAGTATATGATCTCTTTCCAGAGAAAGATCGCATGAAAAGTTACGCGACGCCGAGTTACACGTATCCTCCGATGTCGGGAGAGCTCTTTTAGCCGCGCGCGGCAGCTCCTGTGACCGATGACATACAGGTTGACATTTACTATTGAACACATTTCGCGGGAGTCTGCGCCGAGAGAAGCGGCCCGTCGCGCAGAGAGAAGAAGTTAATCGAGCGCGACACGGGGCAATCGTATAACGCGGTTTAAAATTCAAGTGTGCTCCAGATATCGGACAGGGGATGGGTCGTGTAGGGTCGTGACCCGGGCTGAAGCGCGGCGCACGGCGCGGAGTCACGTATAAAGTTCAGTCGAATTCCGTGACGGTCCTGCATTATTAACTTGCGCTTAGAGACGGCGCG
This sequence comes from Temnothorax ravouxi, assembly GCA_030770255.1. Classification (NCBI taxonomy): domain Eukaryota; kingdom Metazoa; phylum Arthropoda; class Insecta; order Hymenoptera; family Formicidae; genus Temnothorax; species Temnothorax ravouxi. The sequence goes on from JASTWP010000864.1 coordinate 20,238, forward strand.
CTCGCTCTCCGGAGCGAGAGAAGCTGACGTTGACGGACAGCTGGAGTGCGCGCACACGTGTACGGAAGAACTTATTCGCACGAACGCGCGCGGAACGTAAGCGGGGGCTGCTCAATGAGAGAGGAAAGAAAGAGAGAAAGAGCGAGGGAAAGATATATATTTTTGTTCGCGATGTTCGCTGAAGCTATCTCCGGCGGAGTAAGCGAATTTTTAAGTACGAGATGTCGAGGGAACGATGTCAACCCCTAAGTAAGGCGCCGGATGTTTGTGACGGATGTTTCTGTCTCTCGCAAAATTTTCACGCAAAATTTAGACGGTATTATCGCGAACGTTTGAACCGAATTAAATTGGAACGCGCGTGTCGGACGCTCTTACAATTCCCGCGTAAATTTAAAAAACCGTTTGGGGATTAAATTATTAAAGTTGCCGCGTATACGTTCGCGCATACGAGACGAGCGTTATTTGTTCCTCGTTTCTCGCAGTTCGAAAACTATCGGCACGTTCTCTTTTAAAACGCGCTTTTAAAGTGAGCTTTTACGTATACGCTCGCGCACGTGTGAACAGTTTTATAATACAACCGCGTAAATTGATGATCTATTTAACATCCGCGCTATATAGAGACGTATAGCACGGTTATATACTTGAACTTCAATAATCGATAAACACGCCTGATTGCAGCGACATTTTTTACTCTAAAATTGTATTTGACGGTAGAAATAAAATAAGAAGAAAAAAAAATTAGCGAGAAAAAGGGTCTCGAATTCAAGAGTGTAATATTTTTTACTTTAATTTAGAATTCATATTTCATGCAATAAAAATATATTGGACCGCGTTAAGCATTTTTGTGCGTTACAAATAACAATAAAATGAAGGAGTGAGAAAAGTCTGCGAATTAAGCTTTGAAGATAAAAGTGAGTTGTGAAAAAGTCACCTATTTTCGACTTGTTTTTACGTGACTGTAATAAAAAGCCTCCAGTTGAGTTTCAAATTTAATCGTTTGAGTTTGGAGGGTGAACGTAAAAATTTATACGAGAAAATGCCAAGCAACGCGTCTGCCTTTTTCTTGTTCCATATCAAATAATGAAATAATGCCATGATAAATAAAAATAAAATTTATTATATGTGAACTTTTTTATCTATTTTTTTTTTAATTAAAAGAAAACACTTTAATTGTATAACTTAATTAAGTTCTGGAAATTGTGGTGGAGCGTATTATCAGCACGTTTGTGTCGCGACGCGATTTGGTAGGTACATTAAAAATGAACAGCGTGATTGCGCTGCGTGACACACTAAAAAACGAAACGGTTAAATTATGAAAGTAATTTAATTTAATTTAAGTGAGCATTCACCCAATAAATGGCCTCCGATTAAATTTTTCGGTAAGAACAAGCAACGCCAGATTGAATTTTAACTTTTTTATTTAGCAACAAATGGGCAGCTATCTCGCTTTAAAAACGCGATGCTGGTAGCGAGTAAATTTACTTCTTCGAGGTAGGAAGTAATGTTTTGTCGATAATGTGCTCACGCCTGTGATCTCATTATCTCACCGACGCAAAAATAGAAGGACAAGCTAATACATGCTTGGTCGTGATGAAGGGTAAGCAGCCCTCAAAGGGTGTGGGAAAGCGAAGAGAAAGATGCGAGAGGCGACCGATGTTAATTTTAAAAAGCATCTTTCAAGGCTGAACAATTATGGAAGAATTTTTCAACAGGATATTCCCAATTGAGAATATCACGGCCGGTTATAAAGGGAAAGAATAGAGGAAGGGGGAGGGGGGAGAGCGAGAGAGAGAGAGAGAGATTATATTTGCTGTACCGTTGGAGAAGAAGCTCTTGAAAGAGATATAAAGCTCGTCGATGTAACCGGATGAAAATATAAACGAGATAAAAATGAAGCACGAACTATCATAATATATTGATTTTGACTCGAGAGATGCTTAAAAGTAGCGAACGAAAAATTATTATTATTGTGTTTATATTAAGTAACTGTGCAAAAATTCGATTTACTGTTACGTTTTAGAGATCAAGAATCTTGAAATAATTTACTCGGATAATCAGATACTCTTTCTGTTTCTTTTCCCTTTGTCAATCTTCTTCTAATTTCTAATAGAACTTTTATGGCTACTGAAAGATGAAACGACATTGCTTCTCAAAGGATTGAATTGCTTCTTCTGCTCTGTTATGATTGGAACGAATGATAATATGCTCAACAAATATTACAAATAATACAGCTGAAATCTTACATACATAATATATCATGTCAAATATAGCTTGCCTATCATTATCCTCAAGTATAATCTCAGCTTTAATATGTTTGTCAAAACACAAAGTATTTCCATTTAAATTGCATCTGGTATGGTTGCCATCTCTCCAACGATACAAAAAACATAAAAACGTGTTTCTAACCGCGTTAGCTCGATTTCGCTAAGGTAGAAACGGCGATGGAAAATTCAGTCAAAATTCTGTCAATCGTCTAATTTTATCACACTTGTCGACAATTGTCGAGGCATCGCGTATTCTTCAATGTACGTCGATAGCCTCAAATCTTGAAATTTACGTTAAACAGATCGGTTTTAGCTTTTATAGGTGGTACGAAAATTACCTAAGTCCATTCACGGAATGCTAATGGCACTAATTATGTTTTCCGGCGAATAACATAATTAAATGTAAGAGCGTGCAGCGCGACTACGGCACATTGCACAATACGATCGTCGAGCTGCGCAAAAGTTTGCACGATAATATCGCCGTTAGCTGCAACACCCGCGTTATGAAATTAGAAGCGAGGTTTCTGGCGAGGCTGAAAAAGAAGCTGCGTTAGGAGCATGGCAAGCACGTTGTATACCGGCTTCGAGAAATTGGTCGCTCGTGTAAATCGCTGGTAAGATTGGTCGCTGTGAAGCTTCCGCGAAAAGCGAGGGCCAGCAATGATTCGTCCGGAGAGATGACCAGATGACTCTTTCTCTCTCACTTGGCTCGCCCTTGCCTCGCGGCGTACGAGTAAAATCAGCGCGCGCGCACAGTTTATCTTTAAACACGAAAACCGGGTCGTTCGCTGCCAACTTTTCGTGCCAGTCAACAACGTCTTAACGTCGCGAACGCCAAGTAGCCGCGAATCGATCCGCACTTCACTTCGATCCTATCCTCTGATTGTGAGATAAGCGAGAAAGAGGCAGATATATTTGTTCGCGCTATCTTGCGCCTCTTTCGAACGATCTCTCTGAATAACGTCCGTTCCTACCTTCTTTTCAATGCAGATTACCATTAATCTCGGTTTAACTTACTTTTTATCTTTCTTTAATTCTAAGAAGTGGAAGAAGATGAAAAGTAAGTAAAATTGAGATTTAAAGTTAATCAACATTGGTAGAAATGGACATTAAGACAGTGTACAATAGTATGAGTGCGTCGGAAGTTTACCTGACAGTAAGTATAGTGATAGTTCAGGTGGTATTCCCATAATAGACAATGTAATAGACGAGGTATGAGATTAAAGAATTCTTATTTTATTATTTCTAATGTAACAGCCATGTAAACGAGTCTCATCGGTTTGCATCATTTAAAGCCGTCTACGCCCAATTTCGACAATTTTCGTAAAATTGCAGTAACGTAAAGGAAAAGGTAAAAAGACAAAACTGTTTATATTAATAATTCGTCATTGAAAAATACATAAAACACCAGTTTAATTAACTTTTAATTTGGGACATTATTATCATTATTCGTAACGTTTGCAGGAAGAGATATAATATTGCAATACTATCGATATGCCGTGAATACATCTCTCCACGTTGTTTCGTAATAATAAAAATATTTATAAAGTGCAAATATTGGACAGAAGCTGAATCGTTCTAAATGTGTATAGCGTCCAAAATCGAATTTTGTGGAATTATACGGACGCACGCATGCCTGATTGAAGTTTACAATGAGGCGTAGCACACCGGGCAGGATGCTTAAAAACTGTTGAGCAAACGAGAAAAGTAGAGAGAGAGAGAAAGAGAGAGAGAGGGAGGGAGGGTCGAAAAATTCCGAGTTGTACTACTTACCGCCGGCTACCCCAGTGAAATCGTGCAGCGCATCCCTCTCACGCGGACGTATCCATCCCGCCGCGCGTCACGATGATTTCCTTTCCGTCGTGACGAAAAAGTGCCTCCCTCGCCCAGGGAGGAAATCGGCTCCTCTCGCGGCACGCGGATACCCACAGCCTCGCACGATCTCGCCGATCCGGGTGTTAGCCGTGCGACAGAGAGAGCTCAGGCAATACGACTGAGCCTCTTCTACGGATTCAGCATCCCGCACGGCTAACACGCTGGACCGCCACCACCTCGCTGGGGGTAGCGCGCGCGTCACGGACAAGGACGGAGCGCCGGTCACGCGCGCGCGCGCGCGCATAATGCAGATGTACAGGGTGGTACCGACCGGATAGTCAGATGATTCCGCGATGTGGAGACACGTCGGAGATATATGGGCAACTTCTTTCACTTGATAGCACTTTGAAAAAGCAATCAGCAAATAAACTGACAATCCTAGAATTTTCACCGATCAATTTCGGCAAAGTTACGGGGACCAAATTATTTGGATTGACGAAATTTTGATAGATTTGATTGAAAAGTAAATTTAAATCGAATATAAAAGGAGAAACTAGCACGATGGACGACGCAATTTTCGCCGACTTGAGGCTAGTCGAAATGATATGATGATTGAAAGTAATAATGATAATTTCCGGACACCTTATATATGAATAAAGAGCGAGCGAGTGAAAGAGAGGTAGGACTGATCCAACTGGGGGCCGTGATAAAGGGGGAGAGACGAACAATGAGAGAAGTATAAGCTCGCGACGTAGTAGGAGATAGATCTGTGTAAAGAGAGGTGGTGAGAGGCGATGTAAGGAGACGAGAAGGCGATGAAGGGAAAATTGGTAAAAGTATAGAGAAGGACAGTTGCGCGCAGCGCATGAGCGGGTCAATGTTTCAGCGTGATAAACGATAACAGTGTCAATGCTACCGGGCCGTAGATATCATAGAGCCGAATGGCGATTTGAAATAGATTTTAGAGCCGCCCGAACAAAATTTCATATCGTGAGGCGAGGACAGGAAAAGATATATCCGAGCGCGAGAGGGATGAATCCAAGAATATACCAAGAACAAATTGGATATATCTTGAGCTTAAGGCAGAGTCTTCGAGAGATTCAATCGAGCGTGAATATTAATAGAAGACACGGGGAATGTGGGTTAGAGTAAAAGGGAGGAATTGTGAGAATCGCAAATTAGGGGAGGGGAAAATACATGGATGGATCGATGGGCTTAAATATAGACAGATAAATAATTTTTAAATATGAAATTTATTTAAAAACTTCTAGAGCGCGTAAGATCCCTTCTGTACTATTGTTACGTCAGATAGAGAGAAAGAAGAAAGGGTTTATTAGAAAGCAAGCGTTAAAAGAATAGAAAAAGAATGACGGGTGCGGCGTCATAATAATGGAGAATTAAAATACAATCTTACATCGACCAACTCATGTGAGAGGAGGACAGAGATAAAATACAAAAATGTGCAAAAAGGGTAGAAAGAGAGAAAGAAAGAGCGGCGCGAGGAGATGAATACAGAGAGAGAGAGAGAGAAAGAGAGAGGGAAGGAGACATGTTCATGTGCGGGGGCAGCCCCCGTATTGATCTGTTCGCGCAAACTCCTGGTCCTTAGGCTCCCTCCGCGACCGACTCTCGCCCCCACTTGTCTCCACCCTCGTCCTGTATCATTCGTAGCTTCCAAATGCACGGTCCAGAGTCCTCTGGAGGTCCAACTATGATCCCGCGTTGTCTCCGTCGCTTATTTGAAATCCCAATTGACACACAATGACATTGTCAATCTTTCTCGTTGTCTCGTTCACTGTTAAATGTCAAAGGATGAAATTTGAACCAATACCTTGAGTTAAATAACATTCTGTTATTTTTAACTTCCGTGTGTGTTGAATTTATTATTATAACTTTATTGGCTTAGTTAAATTAACATTGTTTTAGATAGATTATCGACACATTGAGTAGGAGCAGTGGTGACCTATATGAAATGGTTAAGACTCAAATTGAGGATAATTTGACATTACGAATTTAAAACGGTGTACGACTCCGCATACACATCGTCGTGGAAAATCTTTTGAAAATCGTCGTATCTCCGGCATCTATGATTGCGATTATCAAAATGTTGATACAACGCGAATTATTATCTTCTTCTTTCTATGTAATCATTTACAGCTTACGGATTGCGTTTCCAAGCAGCAGTTTCCAAGGTTTTTATCACAACCTTGCGACATTTTTCGATGTCTCTCGTCTTTCAGAACGGTAACGTGTAATTACGCGTCTCGCCGACGACGTTGAAGAAAGTGTTGAAAGTCGCGTTAAAATCAGACGCTTCTGCTTTCTGCCAGACGCGCTAATTCTCAATCGCTCTGTACGGTAGAATTAACGCGCGTTTCACGCGAAGCTCCACGATAAAATGCTCGATCGTGCTCAAATGCCTTCTCACACAGCTAATTGATGCAATTACCAGGCCACCTTGAAGACGCACCGTGACCCTGCTCCTCGGGTCACAGCTTGACGGAGGGGCTGTCGCTGCTGCAGAGGGTGCGACCGATGCGTTTGCCGCTGCCTGCGTCAACGTCGATATCAACTTCTACGTGCTTCCATCAATAATATGTAGCTAGAACTTTTGCGACTTTAGCTGAAACTTAAATTGCAAAAAAAAACAGGTAGATGAAAAAAACAATCGACGGAAATCATTCCGAAGTTGTATAAACGTGCGCGAGATGTCACGGTTCTACCCGGTATAATTTGTGGACAATTAAATTAATCTCTCTGAGAATCAAACTTTTCGAGAATAAAAAATTTACAAATTACGAATTCGTAAAACTATATTGTTCAATTTTGTTTCATTTATCGACTTTTTACAAGAGGCGGGAATAAATTACGCGGGCACAACGGTAGCGGTTTGCGTCAACGACGTAGAGCGCGTTAACGATGTTGCGGTGGCGTGTGATCGACGGATGGGGAACAATGTCGTTTTCGTGCGTTGAACAAGCTGTATCGTTTTCGACCGTAGGCGGCCGGCGTTTAATTAAATGTTTGAGGGCGTCGAGCGGCCCAACGGGATGGGGTATTTGGTCAGACGGAGGAAGGGGAAAGACACGGGAAAAGGGAAAAGGAAGAAAACGGCGACGGGGAGAGTCGGACGAATCAGTGCGATGGATCAGTGCGTGCAAACGCGAACAATTTCAAGGAAGAATGAGAAGTGACAAATTGAACAAGGTTGAAAATAGAAAGGTTTCGGAGAGGATGAACTCGAGGTGCTCTTTCAAACTCGCAATCCTCGCAACATTCTTCACAGTTATTGCGTCTTTTCTATACTTGAACTCTCTGCCGGCGGCAATCTTATTGTCGCTGCATTATCTCTCTAACGCTTTCTTCTTCCTCTTCATTGATTACAATATTGTTCGCTCTTTGTACCTCGATGTACCTAATTTAAAATGCTGCAAGATAATTAGTGAGACAGTGTCAATGAATCGAATGTGAGTGAAAGCGAAAGAGAGCTAATACGATATTTGCTCCTGCCCCCTTCAAACATTCCCTTGGGAATCTCTTCTACAACATTTTTACATATTCTATATCAATAATACGTCATAAGTCTTTAGCGTACGATATCCCTCGATAACTGTTAAATATGTTAATAAAGAGAAAAAGAATGATCGCTCAAAATCAGCAACGCAATCGTGGAAATGCTCTCTCCCGAACTGGAATCGTGCAGGCGGGTCTTACAATCTTTGTGACGCATGATATCAAATAACGTCACGTTACAACAGGCAAGCGAGATTGTATGAAGATTACATCGTTTATAAATAAATAAGCATTAATAAATTGCGATAAAAATCGATTTAACTGTTGCCTTTATTGAAACATAAAAATCTTCGCAAGGTCGTCGTAAGAAATGTTATCAAATTACAAATTAATTATCTGATGCTAATTTGTATATCTAGAATATGATCTACGATATGCGCACAACTTATTCTATTTATTTTAGTTATTATGCATATGTCGCAGAAATTTCGTGTAGTCTTTTTTATTATTTAAATTCTTAGAGAATTTACAAAAAACCGGGATATATCATGGAATAAGAGTTACACATTCTTACTAGTAATTTTGCAACATCCTAGGTTTTGTCAGTAAAATTGTGAGTTGAAATTTTTATTAATTCATATTTATAAATATATAAAAATAATTATATAAATGTATATAGATAATATATTTACATTTATAAATTATATTTACATTTATATTTATATTTATAATTTTTACTCATTCCACACTATCCCGGTTTTTTGTGGATTCCTACCTAGGAATTTTGCAAAAAAAAAGAGAAAAACAAATTACACAAAATCGCTGCGACATACATAATACGTGTCTTCATATGTATAATATGTGGTATATATACAATTTTTTTGTATAAAACATAAAAATAATGCTTTCGTATATAAAATGAGAACTAATACTATGAAATAAGGTAGAACTTAAAATTAGATTCTATATAAAATGTTACATTCATAACTTTATGTTATTAAATTTACTTTTAGTTATAAGTACACGAGATACTTATGTATTGAAATTTTTTGTAAAATAAAAATCGTACATTTAGCGTGTAAAATAAAAACAAAATATCATGAAATAATCCGTAAAATAGATAGAGGTAAATAGATCTATTCTAGAAAACACGAGATGGTTATTAATTTCCTACAACGTCGTAACATTATCAGATTAATTTTTCGGATCGAATACAAAAAGAATCCATAAAGATATTAACGTCTGCAAAGCCAGAAAAGAAATTTTCTTTTTCTTAATTCGATCTTTTAAAAGATATTTCACTTATTTCTAACTGTTTAGCACGTGGTGTCTGGCTCTTCTTTATTCCGTCGTTACTTTACCAGAACAATTACAATTACTTAATTATTCAGTAATTATAAGTAATTCAAAAAATTCTACATATTATTATCAGGTTTCTAGCCTTCCAGAAATTTTGTCGCAACTTGCCTTACGAGATCACTCATTTTTCAATTTTGGTGGAAAGTAAACGCTTCTGATCAGCATCGTTGTCACTGACGGCACTTGTCTCTTATTGTGCAGAGCTAAATTATCCGTATTAACGGATGAAAATTCGGTGGCGACTTTTCGCGCTGTCAGCGTCAATATATTCATTAAATCCATCGTCGTCCCGTGTTCATCCAAGATGTCGCACAAGCATTGTATGTACCACGTGCCTTCTGAGGGATTCCTCCAGGTAAAGAACCCTTGAGAATTGAAGAATTAGGAATTAGAATTACGAAATGAGAATTACATTGAATTACATATTTATTTGTATCAATTTATGGATTTATCAATACCCCGCGTCTGCCTGTACGTTACGTTACAGTGACTACTTTTTGGCTATGTTAAAAGTTTTTTTTTTATATAGCAAAAATGATTGTACCTCGCAAATCCAAGATTCTCTAACAGATTGAATTATTATAAAAACTGATAATAAACTTTGCATCTTTAGTAACAGAAACTCAATAATCAATATATATTAAAAATCATTCTCTTAAATACAGTGAAGCTATAACACTATGTTGGGTTCCAACAAATTTAATCGCTCAAGTTATATAATATTTGAGTTAATATGAGACATATTATGCTTCAATATTTTATTGAAGAAACAATTATAGCTACGTATTGGTCCTTAGCGCTTTGGAACATGCCTTTACAAAATGGTACAATTTCTGTACGTTATCTAAGAAGGTATTAGGCACTTACCTTGAACCGAGCTGTGAGCTATCAGGAAATCTGCGTGAGTCGGAATAGCGTAAGAAACTACCGAATCAGTTTCCGTTTTTACTAAAGTGCGAGGGGACAGCATAACACCGCTATCGGATTCGTCGCCTCTGCAAGCCTAAACAAAAAGCCAGAGGCACCAGGGTGAGCTAGCCGGGTAGAATAAAACCAAGCGGAAATATATCACGATATGTCGATTCACGATATCACGAATGTAATTTCAAAATGGAACAGGAACTCACGAAAGTGTCAGTATAGTTTTACCTGGATGAAGAACAGCTTAGGCTTGCCCGCGAGCGTTATACATTTATCACCGGCGAAAGGCTTCCAAAGCCTGTCGGACTTGTAAATGACGTCCTTCGCGCATATCAGGTCGTTCTGGACCCCGTGGGTTAGCGTAATCACGCAGAGGCAGTCATTATTCGTGTGATCGACCTGACTCACTGTAACACGCACAATTGAACATCGAAATTTAATTGAATAAACATATAATTTAAATCTCTGCAGTCAGAGAGCGCAAGAAAGATACACAAGTCGAGACTTCAAGGGAGATGGATATAAATGAGTCGGTGCAAAACGTGTTAGATATCGTTTCTTACCTTTCTCTATCTTATCTATAATCTCGCTGTGCGTGAAGTCGTGGCAAAGTTCAACGTCGAATCCAAGATCCCCGAAAGTTTTCTCCAATCTTTGCGCGTCCAATGCCGAACCTTCTCGCGTATCGTAGCTCAAGTCAAATTTTTCGTGATTGAAGATTATGCACATGCCGCGATTCTTGTGATTCATGTTATAGGATTCCGCGTCCTTCGCTACTGACGCGTATGCAGTGGGTTCTTTGAAGGTGCTGAATAAGAAAGCACGGAAATAAACAGAGTATACAAACGCTACCGATACAAATATAAAATCCTAATCCCTAAAAAAATCTACCTTTGAATGTTAATGAATAAAACGCAATTGCAAATATTTATATAGTGGCGATTGTAAAACTGTAACTAGCATGTAAAGCGTCGTCTACAATGGCAGCAGGAGTATACAGTAAGACGTAAGCAGTAAGTTATTGATTAATGGGATTTTCACAATTTATGAATAATCGACTGTGTTTGGTCAATAGCTTACTGTTTACGTCTTACTGCATACTCCTGTTGCCATTGTAGACGACGCTTTAGCAACATCAGTGAAATTAAACAATTTTTCATCAATTAATATAAACAAACAATTTATTTATCAATATTTAACGTTTTTTTAATAATAACTTTAAAGAAGTATTTACGTATATGTTTAGAGAGAGACTAACGCATTTATTAAGAGTTGATTTTTTATTCAACTTCAAATTAATATTATTTTCGTAGTATTATTTTTATTTGGTGTTTGAATAATTATTTCTCGATTTAATATCATTATAAAAAATTATTGGATCGCGCCGCTTAGTTTCAGAATTAATACTCCTGTAAGTTAATAATCCGTTTCCTTACCAAGCAGAGTCACTGATTTTGTTAACTGGGACATCATTGGGTTTAGCGTCGGTTGTGTCTGATTTCTTTGTCTCGTTGGGTTGGGACGGTCCGGCAATACACAAATCGTCCGTACATTCTTGCTGCTCCGTTGACATCTGAGAAAATAAATGGCTTGCATCAGAAAAGAATTATGTTCTGCAATTTATAATTTTATCATATTAATTGCAAAAAAGATACGCGAAATAAATTCGAGATGTCTTTCAGCGAGAAAATTTAGTTCGAATTTTGTGTCGAAAAATCTGTAAAATTAAAGCTGCCGATTCTGATGTTATTTCGAGAGGAGAAGAAAAGAGAAAAATTTCACTTGATTTGGACAAAAAGTATAAAAATGTGTGTAACAATACAATTCTTGTACCATCTACACTTTGTCAGAAATAGGCATTTAATTAAATAATTTTTTTCTAATTTGTTACTCGGATAAAATTATATCTTTAACAAATAGTTTATATGGTATTCTGATTGTAAAATACTTTTTTGGAAAAGATGGTTAATCGTGTAACGAGAATATTAAAATTATTATCTAACCGAGAAAGATAAGATTTAACTGAGAAATTATTTGAACTTAATCAAATACATTCTACATCAGTCCTAATACATCTAAAAATACCATTATTACATCTAAGACAATCCTTGGCCGGTATTCATAGTTGGATCTTATTTCAAGAACGTCTTAAGTAATGTCTTAAAGTTGCTAATACGGTCATTTGATTGGCTGGACGGAGTCTTAAGACTGCTTTTGTCCAGTCTTAAGACGATCTTAGATATAAGATTCGACTAATGAATACCGCCTCTTATATATATATACATATATATATATATATAATTTTTATCTATTCGATTACAATTAGTACATTACGAAAGCCTCGCAACGTAAGTTTACATACAAAGTAATCCGTAGTAGATACAGATTTGCTCCGGTTTCGGATATGCCTAGCTTCAAAAACCGCAGAGTATTTTCTAAAGCATGAGCTAGAATCAACCACCGAATTGGATCTACTCCTTGGCTTAACATTGTTCGTCTCCGTCTGGAAATATAAAGATTGACATTATTTATTTATCTATCTAATTATCTGTTAAAAATTCCTTTATTTAGTACATGTACTAAAATAAAGAACCAGCAAATAATTTAAAAAGTAAAAGCTGAACGCACGCGCTCAGATAACGAGAAGAAAGAAAAAAAACACGAATGAAGAGAAAGAAGAATATGCAAATTATATAATCAAATACATATGCGAGTAAATTATCAAAGATGACCGAAAAAGCTTTAAGTTTTCCACACAAAGTATGATACAATTCTTCAACCTTTCTATAAAGGTGCATCCCGAGGCTCTCTAGGTGGGAGAGTAGCCGATCAGAATAACTTCGTTCCGCTATTTCTCTGTTTCCTTGAGACCAGGCCTAAGCATCTTAACAAGAATGAGAAATTCATAAAACGTTCAAAAAATAGAGAGTAAAAATGCGCTTATTTAGAAATTTATATAAATCTAAAAGAAATTTGCTACTTTAATTGTTATTTTAGCCCTCTCATTATTCATATATTAATAAACCTAAATTCTATCAATAGGGTAAACTTGGGTAAGATGGCCAACCTATGTTCATTCGATGTTTCATGGCGAGCTAGATTTACCCTATTAGAAAATTGACGCGTTATTTGTATCATTAAAAAATAATAACATGCGAAGAATATGTCTTTCTCATCTCTCGGTTCATGTAATGGTCTAACATTATTCTGTTTTTATTTGTGCGGCTACTCCTTTTTCGTCATCGAGGTTGCTTGTCCTTTGTCGTTACATTTTCTTACCTGTGAAGGGTCTAAATCCTCGAATCCTCATTTTCGGGTTTCTATTTTAGAGAATAAAGAAAGAAGAAATCGCAGGCATATTCTAGTACGTTTTGTTGACTTAAGAACTATATTTAAGGGGGTATACCACCTTTGAGCATGAACTCTTTTCACGATTTATTTTAACATATAAGGAATAGAGCAATCGAAAATCGGCTTATGGGGTTTTTTTATTATACATTGAAGATGTAAAAAAAATTTTTTTGTATATAAAATACACCCTGTCAAAAAAGGCCGTGTGCGTCACGGGGGTCCAGCTGGTGTAATGATTTCGGCTGACTGGTATGACCTAGAACAGAAATCCAAAAAAATTCTTAATCTGTGATAGATTGGCTATGGAGATACGTAGCCGTTTTTAAATTGGATTGTTAGTTTTTTTTTTTAACCAATTTTATACACGATTTTTCAGTGTAAATTTGGACATTTTTGTTCAAATTAGTATCAATTTCGCAAAAATCAGTATTTTTCAAAAATCCTACGTACCTCCATAGCCAATCTATCACAGATTAAGAATTTTTTTGGATTTCTGTTCTAGATCATACCAGTCTCTTTTGACAGGGTGTATATTTTATATACGAATAATTTTATATACAAAAAAATTTCTTTACATCTTCAATGTAATAAAAAGACCCCTTGAAGCCAATTTTCGATTGCTCTGTTTCTTATATGTTTAAAAAAATCGTCAAAAAAAGGTTAAATTTCATGCTCAAAGGTGGTATATCCCCTTAACGGAAAAAACTTGAAAAAACCCTGGCAGGTTGTCTCGACGCAGAATACGACGTTATCTCGACGAACAGATATTCCGTTGCCCCCAAGTAATAAATTGACATTATTTATCGTCAAAATGACGACAAATAACGTCAGCTATCTGTAAGAAAATAAAAAGAAAGACACAGAATGAGAACACCATCCGTTGTTGGTCTATTACTTTGTTATTATATATTGTTGTTATATAGCTTAGATGACAAAATAGTCGTTTATCGAGCGACAGATACGGGTACGAATCTGGATGTTACGTTAAGGTTTCGAGAGTGGAAAAAATATTACTCCACACTCTTTCCCAGAAATAAGAACCATAGACAAGAACAAATTCGAGACAATTTGGTAATACCCTTGCATCCTTCGAAATATGAAAATCTCCAGATGAAAAGAAGAAAAAGGGAAAACTGTGTTCTCACTTTCGTAACTAACATTCTTAGTTTCTTTCACTTTGCGCTGCGCTTCCAAGCTTACCCTGAATTCCTCATAATACGCGTGCACTTGAGAACGGGACATACAACGTTCCCCATGCGCTTGTTTTAGCATATGATAGGCGTCGTGTTCGCTTTTTCCTAAATTGACTAAAAACTTGAGATTGATGCGTTGCTCAAATTTATCCATGATTTCTCCGGGATCGCTTCCGAACACGCTTTAAAATAGTCGAACGGCTAATAAATTTGTAACTTAAAATAAACACGTGTCACAACGATTATAATAACGCTGTACAATAACTTTTGGCTTGAATTATACAATCGGTAACATTCACTTCTAAACGTTCAACAACAAGTACCGTCTTCTTTCCAGGACGTTCTACCGCTTAAATGCGTCGTATTTGTATCCGGACATGATGAAACCTTAAAGCAGGTAGTTTCCATCTAAGAGAGAGGGGTGGGAAAAGCTTTTCCCCAAAATCGTTTGTCATTCTTCAGACCTTCTTGCGCGGTCCATCTTTCCTCTCTCTCTCTCTCTCTCTCTCTCTCTCTCTCTCTCTCTTTTCATGTTGCCAACATGATGTTGGTGAGAAAAAGAGAAAAGATGAAGCGTGCAAGAAGTTCAGCTAAATAGGTTCAACCTATATCTAAAGAACGATTTAGCCAATTGGTAGTAAGAAGATTTTAGCAAGCTACTTTTCGGAAAACCGTTCGTTGTCGACAATGAGTTGCTCTGAAGGTCAGTGTGTAATGTATATACATACATTACACACTGACCGTAATGAACAGCTTGTAAAATTACACGCATACCGCTCATTCAATCTCTCCGCGTTAAGATAATATATACGTATAAATATCTTAAATTGATTATGATATATAATTATTTTTATTTTCATTATTATTATTTTTACTTATGCACAAGATAAATGTTTGTCAAGTTTAAAGCTATATAAAAAATTATTAAGATTAAAAAATGATTGAAACTGCATATTCTTTCCATGAACGAAAAAACGTTAAAGACATTTCGAGAAATCGTCTTCATTTTTTTATATATAAAACTATGTATATAATGTTTTTACATATTATACATTGATTTCTCGTGTTATTCGACTTATAAGAATATTCAATTAAGACCGTCTAAAGTCGAATAAATTCCCTTTAAAATGACCTATCACACTTTTCAATTCTGCCCATAGGCTTCCGATAATCACACAAAATAGATGTGGTCGTATCTCATAATAGGGGACTTCCCTCTAATAACAATATATCTGGGGAAATACTAAGGCACCGGCATGTCTCTCTTTTGTCAGAAGCTCACGTCGACAGCTATTAATATTAATGCTGATTCAATCAATCTCCCTTATCCATCTATCAAGTGCAATCTCGAAAGAAAGTAGCGATCGATGATGAAATCGGAGTCAACGGAAGCTCTCGATGCAACAAAAGCCCACAAGTGTGTTTTGCAACGAAAATATCGCTGCTGTGTTTGAGCTACTAAGTTAGTCATCCTTTTACAGATTAGAGAAAAAAAAAGTTTCGCCAAAGCGATAGTGAAACCAACGTTCTTTATCAATGATTCAGATCATCATTGGCAGGGGTGTGCCGATAATTGTATATATTTAAATTTATGCGGCGTGACTCACGCTTTTTAATGATAGAATTTCTTTTAATCGGTGTGAATTTTTCTTCGCCTGAGAACGTCATGGGAGCTTACTGACGAATTCGATTTAGCACATTTTGTCGCTTTTGTTGTTGAGGCTTGACGTATAAGAGGCGAACAAAGAGAACGTGAACAAAGGGATGAGTAGAGGCCCTTTACGGCCTTCATAGAAGAAACGAAAGAAAGTTCTCCTAATGCTAGAAATTTAATATAAATACATAGAAAGCGCAAGAAAAAGCATTTTTTTACGCAGTACCGCATTGCCATTATATTGATTTTTAGTTGAGATAATGCAAACGCGCCAAAGTTTAGCGTTTTGTAAAGGACTAATGAATCATAAAACTATTTTTTTTATTGCTGATTTCAAATAATTAATATATTATAATATATCTATATTCAAAAATAACATGATAAAATTTTTATTAACACGAGAGTTTTACAAGAATGAAGCACAAAAAGAAATTTGAATAGTAGTGGGTATACTATCGACCTATTATTTCAGAATCGATTGTTCTTAGCGATGCGGCGATGCTGTGTATTAACGTAAGTATATATATTACTTCGAGCAAAATTGGAACGAGATCAGATTTGCGACCGACTCGATTATACATACGCCTGCAATTCACAACACGAATACCTGTTGTTTACTTGAGTTTTCATTAGCAAAGCTGTTATCTTCTAATTAAACTTATATCGCGTTCATACAATAAAACACAATTATAATTATCGATAAGGATCCTATACATATAAAACGTAATTATATATATAAATATATACATATATAAAGTTGTCAATAATAAAGATCCTATAGCAATTTTTCTATTAAAAAAAAATATGTTTGAAATCAATTGAGGGGGCGCAAAGTATTCTCTAATACTATAATCCCTCTCTAAGTTTAGATTTCGATGCGAAAGCGATCCTTATGTTTATCCACACAAAGGGACTGACTGCGAGACCAGTAGCGGCTGATGCAAGACTTATTATTAGACTTTTTTTTTTTTGCGCACACTTAAATCGAATTCGGCATTACAGTACGTATCGTTCTTTCGCGTTTAGCGGCGCGTATCGAAAGTTGAGATTTGATCGATTTCGCTTTTCTCTCGCACGCGCTCGATTTACCTGTTGCGCCCCGGCAGGCCCGGCATCGCCGCCGATCGCCGACACCTCCATCAGCTCCATGTCGCATGTGGAAGAGAAATTACCACCCCGAGATCACACACCGCGTACACGCTGCTCTCCTCAGCGTCGCGTCGTCGAAGCAGGTATCCACGATTTTACGAACGGGTACCGCTCGCTGCGTCCGAATCGCGTTCGCGGAGGAAAACGACTGTGCAGGTCAATCTCGACTGATAAGTGTCAGATACGTCGTCTGTGTGTGTGTGTGTGTGTGTGTGTGTGTGTGTGTGTGATTATCGAAGTCCCTACCGAGGTGGTCGGCTTATCGGCCGCCTTATCACGTTCGATCGCTATCGCGTCCGTTATCCGTCGCGAGCGGCCAGCAAAAACGCGTGTTTATTCATAATACCGCAGGGATCTCGTGACGTCGCAGGATGCTCGCGGTTATGAGGCGTAATAATAGAATACCTTGGGAAGGTCACCAACACCGTAAACAGTAGGACTGTTATACCTACAATTTATTACTGGGAAAGTATTCTGGGTCGGGATTTCATTTATATAATTTTACACGCCACGCATATATGTATGGATCTCTTATCATTCGTATTGACATATTTTGTCATCTTTATTATTGCCATTTTATGATGTATAATTTAGTTTGCACTTATAAAACGTACAGTTTTAGTATTTTTTTTTTTTATTTTTTTTATTTTTGAAATAAGCTAGTAGACGTCAGAAAAAAAAATAATAGCACAAATAATAGAATTTAATAATAACTGTATATAATTAAAAAATAAAGTAAAAAAATAGTCATATATAAAATACTTTTTACGAAAAATATTATTTTGATGAACAGAAAGTGTGCCAATGTGTCATTGACATAACAATCGATCGTAGTTTCAGAAAAATGTTTATCTAAATGCAATTATATCATTAAATGAAGTCTATATTATTCTCCTTTAATTCGACGAACCAGAATCGTTTACGATGAAATGTCTAACTCTCTGGGAAAAAAATTTTCATATGTATTAATTATATGTAAAATATGTCTATATGTTTCCTTTCCTCTTGTATATGATCTCTGTTCCTATTCGCAAGAAAAATTAATAATAATAAGAAGAATCAAAAGATAATTAATATGAAGTTTGAGCAGAAAATGAGAAAAACTGTTCATATAAATATAATCATACATAATGTAGTAATTGCATGTAAAATATAATTATACGAGATTACATAGAATATATTGTATAATTTAATCGCAACTTTTCTCAAACGTCGATCAGAATTTCGTTAATTCTGGCCATTCTGGCCAAGCCATTTTTACGCTCTTTCGAGAAGTCCCCCGCGACCGCGTCTTTAAAACTTCGACGCGATTGGCTTGATCGTGGCCTATCGCGATACGTTTTGCCTGTAGCGCGCGGTTCCACTGGATGCACGCTGCACGCTTCCCATCGTCACGTCGCGTCACGTGGTCACGTTTCCCACTCGCGGAATTGCAACAAAGGAGAAAACGTAGTGCGCTGTGCGCTGTGCGAATAATTTATTCCGGAATAGGCTGCCTGCCCTCTCACTATATTAGCCTGCTCGGCCTCGGCCTCTCCCCTGCCCACGCCGCAGGAGGCTGATCGGAAGAGGTGACTAATTTGCAAACGTCGCGAATGTAGACTATCGAATGCCGAGCTCGACCGTGTCGACCGTGAACAGCTGAGAAGGCGAACTCCGTTCCCAAAATAGAGATCCTCGGCTTCCTGTCTCGCTACCCTGATCCGTCCGAAAGCGTTTCGCCGTCCCATTGTGTTGTCGTTCCAGTGGCGTGAAGCAGGTAGGCGAAGGAAATCGCGGTTTAAAGGCCGCCTCAGGCCGCCTGTAAACTGCGCACAAGCCCGATGTTTTGTGCCGGAAACATTATTATATAGGCAACATTTAGGAAATGTAGGAGGGAGAGTTTCTAGCGAACTTTCCCTCGTCCGAACTTTTCCTAGCCGACCAATGTCGGAAAAACTCGCCTCGCATGAGTGACGGACGAAACGTCAATCTGAGAAATCAGCTGATAGAATTGTTTTGTGTCTCTAATCGACAACTCTCGTTACTCCCTTGATCGTGCGATGACAGTTGGCGTCGACTCCTGCTAGGCTATGTTTTTTTTGTCGTGTCCGTGTTGAAAAATAGTGTCTTCCTCCTCTTTTTTTCCTTCTCTTTCCGGAGTTTTATACATATATTTATTTTTCAGTGACATTTATACACTGGAGGAGGATCTGAATTTTGATGAGGCAACTGCGATTGTAGCAAAATGCCTGTTACGAACCAACGCGTCGAGGCCAATCCTTGTCTCGACGCTAATGCGTCGCTCGGAATAGATGAAGCGTGTTTCAGCATACTAAACGAGTATTCCAGATCTGTCACATTGTATTATCAGGTGTCGGACTGCTATCGGGTATGTATTTGACACACGGAATTCTTTATTGTGTTTGAGCTGTTTAAATAATGTCCCTTTGCTATTGCAGTGCGAAGATGTACCGCAAGCTGTCTTGCCAGCGGGAAAAAACACCACGTTGGTTGTACCTACGAAATATCCTTTGTTCATATCTTACAAGGAGGATATCTTACAGTGTCAGTAAGTAACTCAAGAATGTACGAGCTCTATGATTGTCTTACTTGTTACATCTTATGCCGAGATACCAAAATATGTGATTGCATCTTACAGGACGGTGTTCGATTTTAAAGAGCATGGAAGTTACGGTTGGAATATATCCGAGGAGCAAGGGTGCTCAGAAATGTATACGATTCTTGAACCGATAAACAGTTATCTTCGTAAGTAGAAAGAATTTATAGCAAACTTTTTTTTTAAATCTTGATTTGACGAGGCTGGTGTGTGTTAATCGATGATTGTTCCTGTTGCAGCGATATTTGCAGCTTTTATGGTATATGTTCTGTTAACGATTTTATTCGCCACCGTCAAAGTTATCGTGCGTGTGGTAAAGGGAAGACTATCTCCGGATTATATACGCGACGTAAGTGTCTCTGCACAAATATATGTATATATAATCGTGCAATCACGCCATTCTGGATATGATATTATGCGTACTTTCAGGATTTGGATGAGCTTCAAGAAGAGGAGACGCCGAACCCGATAGTCAGGACAAACAGATCTAGTACTAGGATCCGTTCGGTTGATACATTTCGAGGGTACCTCTCGTCTTTACACGTAAAACGATACAATGTAGATCGACTTAATGCTAAATATGGTGAAAATATAATTTCAGGATTGCTATATTATTGATGATATTTGTCAATAATGGCGGTGGCAGATACGTGTTTTTCAATCATAGCGCATGGAACGGTTTGACAGTAGCCGACTTGGTTTTACCTTGGTAAATTATCTGTGCTCTGTCGCACTTTACATACGTTTCCGTTCTACTGCTCATATTCCCACGCTGCGATTTCAGGTTTGCGTGGATCATGGGATTCTCGATCGCTATATCGAAACGATCGGAGCTTCGTGTGTCGAGCTCGCGCGGGAAGATTATTTTGCGTTGTCTGCAACGCGCGGTTATCCTCGTGCTTCTTGGATTGATGGTGAACTCGATTCACGCGAAGTCGCTGAAGGATCTCCGGTTTCCGGGGGTTCTTCAGTTGCTGGCCGTTTCGTACTTCGTATGCGCCACCATCGAGACGATATTTATGTGGACGCATTCGCAGGTTTGAATTACATTTTCCCTTCTTTGTGATTGCGTGTTACGCGTATCTGTGATGAACCAATCTGTGATAATTGATAATCTTTTAGGATGTGTTACTGTTCGGCCAATTTTCAATCCTGCGAGACAACTTGAGAAATTCGGCGCAGTGGTCGATCATTTTGGCGATTATGGCGACGCATACCCTAATCACGTTTCTCCTGCCTGTCCCAAATTGTCCAACGGGATATTTGGGACCTGGTGGTTATCATCAATTCGGAAACTTCTCCAATTGTACGGGAGGCGCAGCCGGTTACATAGATAGACTTGTGTTTGGCAGTCATATGTATTCCAAAACAGAAAATCCCGTGTACGGTACCATCTTGCCTCATGATCCTGAAGGTATACATACAAATTTTATTCTTTCCAATAAAAGCTCGATAAATTTTGTACAATACTATTGTATAATTAACGTTTGCAGGGCTAATGAACACAGTATCTATAATATTTGTTGTGTACATGGGTATCGTTGCTGGAAGGATCTTATTGTTTTACTATCAATGCAATGCTAGAATGGTACGCTGGCTGGTGTACTCAGCCATCACCGTAAGTTCCAATCTTTTTTCATATAACATGAAGGCAACAGAAAGAAGATATACAATTTGTACGATTAATAATAATTGATATTAATATTCAGGGTATTATTGCTGGATCATTATGTCACTTTGACAAAGAGTCCGGAGTGATACCAGTCAGTAAGAAAATGATGTCGCTCTCGTTTATTTTGACGGCATCCTGCTTTGCATTTTTATTATACGCAATCTTACATTTCCTTGTCGATTATAAACAATATTGGAGCGGTGCACCATTCATCTACGCAGGTTTGTAACGTTTTCTGCAACAATACATTTACAAATTTGTTCTAACTTAGGTCCTAACTTTTTTTTTTTAACTTTAATCTTTGTTCTAATCATTAAACTTTGTCCTTTGTCTCTTTTTTCCCTACGATGTCCAAATATTCATCGTTTTGTTCCTTTTATGCATTAACTATGCGCCAACTGAGATAAACTTCATGTATTCATTATTTTATATTTGTTTTAGGTTTGAATCCAATTACTCTCTATGTTGGGCATACTCTTACCATGGGCTTATTTCCATGGGCTTGGAAACTTGTGCATGCTACGCACTGGTCAGTCCTCGCTATGAATTTGTGGACCACAACTTTATGGGGTGTTATCGCATATTGGTTGTATTTAAAAGACATTATTATATCTATTTAAAAATTGTCAAAGGTATTGTTTCGTGATACGGCATTATAATCCTGTATATGCAAGGGATTAGATAAATTATTACCGATTGCTATGCTTACAATGCTTACACGCGCTTATGAGAATGTATGCGATTAGGAAGTCGAATATTTCGAGAAGAATGTGATAAGAGATATGACGAAACAGAAAGAGAAGGTCTGATTGCTCTTCTAAGTAATCATCGTTTATTGACAATTGTAAAATTATATAAACAATGCAATTTTCACCTCAATCATTATTATGTATATTAAGTTTTTTAAATAAAATTTTTATAAGATTTATCGAACCATTTTATATTTCTAACATTAATTTTGACCAATTTTGACAGAAGTAAATTTTCTTTTCAATAACAAATATATTACAGTATGAATAATAATATATAAAATATTTGTGTGTGGCAATAAATTATTATATTATTATAAATTAAAAAAAGGAATATATCATCGTTTACACATTTCTGTCTTTTGGCTCTTTGTAGGGTAAATCTAAGAATTTGAAGACATCTTCTTCAGATGTAATTTTCTCCGCTTCTCCCGGACAACCTGAAAATAAATTTTCTTATGAAATCCTTCGAATTGCTACATTTTCACGTATTATTTACATATTGTTTCTCGTTCACTACCTTCAGCTGTGAGACGCTTCAATGCATATTCATTCAGAGTGTATTTCTTTTCCAATGCATGTGCTCTCATATTCTTGTTAAACAGATCACTTCCCGTGAAATAGAGTATGGCGCAATAATATTGATCGTAAAACGTGAGACGTATGTCCAATCGTCTGTAAGGCTTGCTTTTATCCTCGGGTAACCGACACACTCCCTATACAAAAACAATATACAATTAAAAAAAATGTTTTCCTCGCTTCTTGGGCATCATCTTATTTCAGTACCATAAATTTAGTAGATCCAAGCGATATCGTATCCGTAATCAGTTGTTTCTTTTCAAGACATTCAACAATTGCTTTTAACGATACGGCCTTCTTCTTCTCATCCCTCGCTTTCGACGTATAATCAGGATGCGTCACGAGAACGTCGATATCGCCGCTTTCCTCTTTGCAGCGTCTGTAACTTCCACAGATGGTCACGAAGTAAGCCCCGTCAAGCTCCTTGATGGCATTCTTCAGTATCTTTTCTATCTGCGCAATTTCTGCTCTAGGTATTTTCTTCTCAAAGTCATCGAAGTACCTAAAAGAATTCTTTCGCATCAGTCAAAGTGTCTCTCCGGTGTCGACGAATCAAGTTCATACTTCAATCCCAGTTTCTGATGATGCGTAAGCTTGTCCTGATGCTTCTTGAGATCTTCCAAAGTCTTGATACCAGCGTCCACCAATTCCCTCGCTTTGGCAGGACCTATGCCAGTCACCCGGGCTAACAGACTAATCGCGACATTAGTATCATCCTTCTTAATCTGAAAAGACAACACAGTGCATAGCGATTTGTATATACGTTTCAAGTTCTCATTCCTGTTAGCAAGACCGTACATCCTCCAGCTTCTGCAGTTTCCCAGTTTGTAAAAATTCGTCTATCTTCTTCGCGATTTTCGCTCCTATTCCAGGTAGCTTCTTCGCCTCCTCGCCGCTCTTGACTCTCTCCGTCAGGGCGCCCAATGTCCCAGCCGCCTTGCGATACGCATTGTACTTGAAGACGTTCTTACTGACATTACGTTCATAATCTGCCAGTTCTGCAAATGGACATCTCGTTGTTATACTCATATCGCGCATACTAAATCTAAACGGAATTATGCTCCCTTTTCCAAAAAATCGTCTTACAATGTGCAAGAAGGACGTCGCTTACCCGACAAAAATTCGCACAGGTCCTGATTTGGATTATTCGCGTTTCCCGTGGCCTTCCTCTTGCCCATAACGTTGTACAAGAAAACACGATTCAAATTTCGAGGAAATCGATACAGCTTGTCACTTCTTAATTTCGTTCCACGAGTGATTATTTTATTTATATATTTACGACGAAATGACCGATGGAGCTTTCAAGGAGCGTACGTTGTTTGCAAATAGAAACCAAAGAGAAGGATATATGAGAGGAGGAGCAGAATAATGATGGAGAGTGGTCATGCGCTTGACTGTAGGTAATGTGCGTGTGCTATGTCCATGATTCTTTGATTCTCTTTGGAAAAAAAACCAAAAAATCGCTAATCTAACGGAAAGAGAACCACAAAATCGTTGAGTCATTATATATTGTTGACAATATTATCACAAAATCGTGGGCATAGCACGGAAGAGAACCACAAAAACGTGTACATTACCTACAGGATTTGGGTATATATTATACATGCATGCAGCCAAAACGCGGGCATGGACCACGTGGTAACACAGCCACGTGGTCCATATATATATTTTACAGAACATTATTTTAATAAAGCGATTTTTCCTTGAAAAATCGTCCAAAAGATTGTCATTTCGTTAATATTAATTAACGAAATAATAAGATATAAGATGTAAACATAAAAATAAGATATTTTTATAAAGGCGATATACAACAGATTCACTATAGACTCACGTCTGCTCACGTCTCAACGCTTGACACTTTATTTCAGATAAATACTGTGTGTATACGGGTCCACAGAGAAATATAAACTCATCTCACATCTGTCTATAACGCGCTCTCTCGCTCAACAATTCTTCCTTATATATATATATATATATATATATTTCTGTACTTTGTGTAACGTGATACAATAAAATCTCTTATCTCGTCAACTGAGAGAGAGTATAATCTCTTCTATTACCTTATTGACATTGCACAGTAATTTTCAAGATACGGATTTTCTCTTTGTGCTACCCAATGTGGGAGAGATCGTTTAAGTAACAGTAATATGTGTGAAACGTTTGGCATGTCACGTTTACATGTATACACAAAGATTTCACAAAGCCAACATCGAGATTTATAATAAATATCGCTATATATAATAATAATACTTTTACGCCGCGCTGACTTTAAGGCTGAAAAAACAGTCGTTTAGAATACCGAGGGAAATCAGAAATACAGACTATATACATCTCAGTCGTAATAACTTAAACGCTCTTACGAGAATTCACTGTCATCTGTTTCTTCACGTTAAATCTAAGCTTACGATGAATCTTGCTTAAATTTTACAAGTCACTCGAATTATAATTCAGATATCAGTCAAAGGATACAGAGCCTAAAGCCAGCGCTATTGTTCGATAGAATATTTGGCATTGCATTAAGTCTTGTCTGACGATGATTAAGGCAAATGAATGTATTCGTCGTTAAGTAACTTCGCAGAAAGGTAAGGAGGTTTCTTAAAAGCGTCCTACCTCGGAGATCTAAAATTTTTCAGAGCTAAATAAGTCTCATTGTGTAACCCAGTTGTCTCAACGTGGTAAGTTAGTAAACAGCTATTACTCTTGTTTCCCTCGGGATTTAAGACAGACGGTTGGAGAACCATGTAATCTGGACGGATCTTTGTACCTAATTCACAACGCCAAGCTAATTCACCGTTTAAACGCGTAAGTACTTCTGATTTGAACGCTAATCCTATACGGAAGGTATACGATTGTAAGTCGCGTAGCTTTTTACGCAGCAGCCTGAGAGGAAACAGCAAATGGCAAGTACAATGACCAGTATACCGATAAACACGTAAGCACGTAGCTGAGGAAATCTGCCTGGCAACCACAGAATCGTGAATTCGACGGTCTTCTCTTGAGTATCTGCAACACACGTGCACATCGTGTAACGACAGATCTCAAAAGATCTGACAATAACTGACATATTGAAGGATTCGTACCTATGTAGGCGAGCCCGTAACCCATGTGCGGCGTACCCATTCTGTAGGAACAGGTCGGTATTTGTACTTCGTGAATGTCCCCTACGTCCATTCTTAATTGGTACAGAGGCGTTTCGTATGGCGGCAAGATCCAAACGTCGCTCAGCTGATCCGTCGCCGTGTCTAGACTTATGTGCATCGCTTTGTGTTCGTGCGCGGTAAAAATCACCTGCGGCGACAATTCTTTGAGTACCTGCAACAGACAGCGGCGCAGAGTGAGTCGTCAAGCGCGTGTGGGTTTTCTTCTTCCGTGATGACGATTCCTCTTCTTTTTCAGGATCTGGCACTCGATTCCTCAATCGGCTTCGATACGGCCATCGATAACCAACGTCAAAGTCTTATATATTACGAAAGCACAAATGTCAGACAATACTAAGATGCAAAGTCGGAAATGCGTGCTCTGAGTGTGTGTAGCGTTAGCGTGTCACTGTGTGCGTGTATGTCCGCAGTGTTGAACTTGAGTCCGTAGGTTTAAAATTCGAAGGATTGATCCGTACAATCCTTCGAATTTTAACAAACCTACGGACTGAAGTTCAACACTGCGGACACACAAACTCCCTGCGGGATTCGTAAAGCCTGACCGTACATTTTGCACGAAACTCCCGGGCGTAAACAGCAAAGGCATATGGCTAAGAATAACATTGGTCGTATTCCTTTCTGCGTAATCGTTAAGAAATGCATCCTTCGGTGCTTCCGGAATCGTGCGCGTCAATCTGTTTACCTGAAACGAATAATATTCGTGTATCTAATCTCTTAAATATCGCGAAGATCGTACAGCTCGAGGATTTCTGTTTACTTTGAAGAAGGTGACGGTCTTGTACACCAACGTGTCTGGCTGAGTATATGCAAAATTGAATCTCTTGTGGATGTTGGCGGAAACCCGTTCGTCCTCGCCTCCGATGTCGTTGTCGCCCGGCAAGTAAATTTTCTAAAAGGAAACAAAAGATCGGCGGTGAAACGCGCTCTCTTCGAGAAGGAAGAAAAAAAAGAATACAGATATATTACACGACCAAAGTAAATACCATTATGTCATCTGGCATCGAAAATATTGAATCCAGTCTCCTCTTGTACCTATCGAAATCTTCTGCATTAGCTACGTGACCCTCGTCCATGAGATCACCTAAGAAGGCAATGACGTGTGGCTGAGAAAACTTCATCGCCCTCGAAAAAGTTTTCTCTAAGTACCTGGTGAAAGAGCACAACCCTATGAGATCAAACTCGGGATTTATCTCGACAAGATACAAGCGATCCGTGTGTAGCATTTGATTACGGTAAAATTAATAGATATTCGCCGGCCCTACCTATCGCTGTCCCACCTCGCTATCCACGAGCCAAAGTAATTCTCATATTTTTCACCGAGTATTTGCGGGTCCGCGACAAGGAGAATCTTAACGCACTCGGAGCATTCGCGCATGGCCCACTTGAGCTGTTGTACTTCGTATACGAGAAATTCATTGTAAAATATTGTCGCGAAAATGATGACGCTAATGGATATTACTCGGTGCTTCAACCTGTAAATAGTGTAAATTGTTAATCGTCTACAATTCTACTTTTCCACAATATGTCGCATTGAAAAGTAACTCTTAACAAGCGACACGAGTCGACACAAGTGTCGTTCTGTTTTTATTATTTATTGGCAAAAAAAGAGAGAGAGAGAGAGAGACAGAACGACGTTTGTGCGTCGACTCGCGTCGCTTGTTGGGAAACTAAGCGTTACGTTGCTTGAATTACCTGTTTCGTCGTAACATCTCTGTGATTTTTATAGCATTATAGAACGCTGGGTAAAAAAGCTCAATGACGCAGACCTGAGTTCGTTCATCGATATCATATAAGTTTCAATAGCAATCGGATCGGATTGGCACAACGTGACTCTTTTCCTTTTAATACGTTTGGGACAGGATTACTTCCATCTCGCTGTGTCTCTCCAACTGGCTGTTCCAGTTTGGCACAACGTGATAAGTAGGGGGGTTTTGGGATTTTTCCCTCGGATGAGGGAGAATAGGTGTCTTATGTCCAAAGACAATCTGACACATACAATGTAAACCAATCCAATAGGAATTTTAAACCTTGCAGATTGTGAATCCTTTCCGATTCCCAATCGTGCAGATCATTTCATAAGGAACTTAATCGAGAAAAAACTTCTTCACGAAGCATATATGGGACGAAGGCCGGGTCGGATTCGAACCACGGACTGCCACGGAGCTTGGTGTTACTAATCACTCGCGTAGGCACTGAGCCACGCGTCATCCCCAATTCTCCAACACAACGCGATAATATTACGAGAGCGAGAGGTTATGTGGTCGTGTATAACACGAGGCGAGCATAACTTTCTACTCCACTTATCTTATCGCTATTGATCCCTGAAACTCTCGGACACACGGACCCGCGTTCTTATGCTGTTCGAAACGTGCGACGATCGGTCTGCGCGATCATGATTGGAAAAAAAGGATTGTTTACTTTAAATGCTGCATTCATTCAGTTTAGGCTGCGTTCCCATTCTTTCTGCCAGTACAGTACTCTAACAACGCAACGCGGCGTCGCGAAATAGAGGTGCAAAAGCCGCGTTGAAAATTTATATTGTTATAACAAGAAAATTAAAAATTATAAGAAATAATAGGTTGTTAATTTTTAGTATACCTTGGTGGAAAAATGTCTCGGAATTTTTTATTATTAATCAGAATTTTTATAAAAATTTTATTAAGACTTTCTCAGATTTTTTTTACACGAACGTTTTTCAGAAAAACTCAGCTAAAATATTAATGAAATATTTTAGATTTTCCCTGGCAACGCATTTTTGTGAAAATCTGAATGAATATATGAGAAAATTTGTCAGAAACTTTCATTCGGATACCGGAGTATTCCGAAAATCCTTTTCCAATTATTTCCGAAGTATCTGAGAAAGTTGACATATTTTTTCCAGAATTTTTCATAAATCTAAAAAAATATGGGAAATTCTTAGAAAATTTCAGAAAAAAACAATATGAGACATTTTTTCACCAGGAATGGATCTATGGCAATGATCCATTTATTATTTACACATTTATTAGACATATAAAATATTTATTGAACACTGTGGACGACTGGCCATGTCAATTTCGCGAATCCTTGAGGCTTGCCAGGAGCCCCCCCCCCCTCTAGCGGGCCCTCGTCGATGGTCGGCCCTGGCCGCAACATATGTCGAGTGTTTACATGCGCCGTCCGCGGCTCGCTGCCGCTCGCTTCCGCCCATCCGCCAGTACACCTACGCGCTTGTACAGGTTCGGTTTTTCGGCTCCTGGAGGGGCGAGGACGACGAACCGCCGAACGACGACGACGACGACAACGGGAGTTGAGTGAGGACGCGCGATCGTCGTGGAAACGTGAGACAGAGAGAGGAAAAGAAAGCGAAGGAAAACAAACGTCAGCCCGCAGCGCGTCGCGCGATCGCGGTCGCCGTGAACGATGGGTGGCTACGCGAGCAGGCTCGCGTCGATGTCGAACCTGGCCGTGCACAATGTGTACCGGGGCTGCAAGCGCAAGTACATCGAGGAATACGACTGCGAGTCGGAGTCCGATTACATCGAGCGGACGCTGCACACGCCGAAAAAGTAAGCTCTCGCTCCTCTCGGTCGATCTCTCCGGTCCCGCGGGCGTTTTTTAATTTTTCTACGTTCTTCCCTCTCGACCAACACAACCGTCGCGTTACACCTTCTGCGTGTGCTTTTTCACAGGAGAAAATTGCTGACAACGGCGCAGTACATATACAAGACCCTGTACCAAGAGGAGAAAGGCAGTGACATAACTGTCCTCATACTCGGACGTGCATGGAGATTGCATAAAGTTTATATTAGTCAGGTATGACTCATCCCTACTTGAGCCCCCTCTTCGTTGTCTTCTTTTAAGAGACACAAAATATCGACAACAGATTCCATCAATGAATTATTATTTGATTAAAATTCGACGGTGTCTTGTCACTCGCTACAGCTTTTTATTTTTTTATATTAAATTTTGGAGACAAATCTCGGATGCAAACCTCGTTGAAATAAAATTTTATTTGAAGTAGAAGGATAATGAAACTTTCTTAATTTGTACTTTGCAATTATTCGTTACAAAAAGTTATACATTTTAACAGCTTGTAATATTAAAAACTGATGCTGCCGTTTTAATATTTTCATTAAGATATTTATAATGTCGATTTCAAATTCATGTCATTCATGGTTTTAGTCAACAATATGTAAGTTTAGGATATGTGAAGAAAAATGCGTTTTTTTTTCAGAGTCCATATTTTGCTAGTATGTTTTCCGGTTCCTGGAGAGAGGCTAACGAAAAAGTCATCAGCGTCGAAATCACGGATCCTAATATTACGATAAATTGTAAGAACACGTTGTGGAATTAAACAAATTACTTCGCAGAAAAATAATTAAGAATAATATGTGAAAGGATTTATATCGTGTCATCTAGAATTAATATCTCAAATTGTTCCAGCATTGTCTGTGGTATTGGGTTCGTTGTATCAAGACGAGGTCAGTTTGGAGCCGAAAGACGTGGTTTCTATTCTGGCAACGTCTACACTGTTTCAACTGCAAGGCTTAATAGACGAGTGCGTGGACATAATGGTGGAGACTACAAACAGTGAGACTGTTGTGTCGTATTATAACGCAGCTGTGTCGTATGGTGTGCCTACTGTGAAAGCAGCTGCGAAACGATGGCTGGAGGTCAATCTGTTGGGCTATGGATGGCGACATCCGTCCTTTTTGAAGGAAATTTTGCCAGACTTGATGACAGAATTGGTCGCCAGTCCTGATTTGGTTGTTTTGCAAACAGAGTTTTGCATATACATGATGCTACGCTTGTGGTACGTTTACAAATGTGATACAGATATCCATATTTGACTTCTGAGAGTAACCAGTAATGGAATCTCTGTGTTTGTTGTGTAATTATATGTGATTGCTCTATTTCCAGGTTATTTGCACACCTATGCACACTGTATAATTACGAGGAAACGTTAAAAATTGATGAATACTTTAAAAATCACAAGTGGACCGAGCCGTTTTTAACGACTGAAGAGGGCAAGGAATATGCAGCGCCTTTCAAAGCACTGAGGATGAAATATCTGCTGTTGCACGAACAAGACGACAAGATCTTATACAGTGATAATTTAATACCACCAGACTGGCTGCACGGTGCTTACAGAGAACAGTGGCTTCACTTGTTAAGAGTGGATGGAAATAAAGACAGAGGGTAGGCTACAAGTGCTACAATTAAATTTTTCTTTTTTAATAGAATCAATATAGACGGAACTACGTATTTTCTGCTCCACGTGCAGTCCGGCGCAAATGACGGAAGAAGAATTTTCCAAGGAGTGCTTTCGGTGCGGCAGATGTGTCGAGAAGCCAGGCGAACACATTTGGAGATGGAAGGCATTCCATTATGGACTAGATTTACTAATGACTTTAGACACAACTAGCCTGCGGATTGAAAGAAACCACAGACTAGACTGTGAGCATATCAAGGCAAATCACAAAGAGCATAAAATTCTGATAAAGTAAGCTTTAGATTATCAGTTGATTGATTCAATACTTTTAGATCGAAGTTAATAACAGAAATATATATGAAATTTTTTTCAGAGTCTGTCTATTTTCACTGAATGAACAACGTCAAGTAAAACATGTCCAAGACTCACGTATGTTAAGATTACGTTTGAGGAGGAACACAGAAGTAAGTTGGCATTGAAAACGACGGCATGTGTTCTTATATAATTTATATTGTGCGCATTACGTCACGTATTAATATTTTCAGCACGAGATAATGACTCTGGACAAACAGCTATGTTATCCTCTGTACGTATCGGTTAACATGCAACTAGTCACTCCACTCACATTGGGAGAAGAAGACACAACGACCGACATACTTTCGGATACTTAGCACTTCGAGAATGTAATGCTCTATGAATATGTAAAGATAAAGGCCATGGGATCTAATTGACGTTTTGTAACATAATCTATTTAATTACGAATGTTAGACTAAGTTCGTAGGCACACGTTACTATTTGGCACAACACTTAAATAGAAAGAGACATGAATCTCCAGTAGAAACTTTTTTCTTTATGGAGATACACAGAATCTATTCTTACCGTGTTCATTTTTAATCAGTTCTTTAGTCAATTTCGAGTTGAACTTTCAACGAAAATGTTTTATAATTTTTAAATTAACAACAAATAATAGACAGTTAAATTTATATAATCTAAATATTTTAAATGGATAAAATCATACTTTTACAATAATTTCAATTTTAGTAAAATTTAAATTTTATGTATTGCGACATATAATATTGGAAAATTGTGGAAAATACAAATATACAATTCAATATTTTTAATAAGAAAAAAACCATCTCTAAATTGGCTAAAGAATCAGCCATTAAAAATAACACGGTAGGAATAGAACTTTCGACATATATTTGTATATCAGTGTACATCAGTGTACATTAATTAATGTATTTGATACGGTTGATGCATTTGATGTGGTTCACATTAATTATTGCGGTCATTCCAACAAGCTTTAGTCACTAGGTAGATTTTAATCTTCCTTCGTATATTGAGAGACATCGCGGTGCGGTGTATATTAACGCTATTAAATGATGTTTTAATGTGGTTGTTTCTAAACACGTTTTGACTGATTAAAATTGCATCAGTTATAGCCTGATAAGTTGGATACGATGCAATCAATCAAAATTCCGCTTATCTGTTTAGTATCTTGATTCGTTTTTTGTAATTGACTTGTATGCAACTTCGCAATACCAAATAATTCTATTAGAACGTTATTAGACGAGGACTGATTTTTTTTTTCGATGTCCATTGACTTTGACTACAATTGCACAATCTCCCTATCTTTTTCCGTAGTCGAGTAGCAAGAAACGGAGAACCCATAATTAAAGTTAATCGATATCGAAGAAAAAAAGACTTGGAACGTTTATCGAGATCGAAGGTACAAGCAAATGAAGTTACCTGTTTTGCACACGCTTTTAGTTCGCAATAGTTTACACTTCGATAATGATCGTATCATTTTATTTGCAAAACTGTTCGCATCTCGTATATATATCATTATTGCAGTATTAAATTTTTGTTTACGTTTTTCAAAGTTTTATAAAAACAACTGAAGAACTTGAAAATAATTCCACGTGTTTTTTTTTTTTTTACGTTGTATCCTCTATTCGTAAGAAAGCAATTGAGAGAAAGAAACTTCAATATCTAATTTAAACGCGTTATTTAGGGAAAAATGGTCGAACGCTCTTCCGTCTTCCTGTCAGCAAAGAGTTTTTCTTCGATTCTGGTGCCTTTTTATAATATCTACTAAAAAGGGCGAAACTAATGTGTATAAGCGAACTAACTTTCATAATACTAAGATAAATTTTGTAGCATTTTCTTTTGTAAAAGGTTTTCTTACTACGACAGCTGTTCGGAATAATAAAAATGTAAACACGCAGTTTATGCGATTTCCCACGTCACCTACCTTTATAAAACGATCTTTCCGACGCTTGTGTATAAGTTACTGTATAATCTTATCGATTAGTACTATTTTTCCCGTAAATTTTGGAAACGAAATGTCGCACAGCGTCAATCTTTGTTGTTTGACAGAATCTTTGCGACATATATTAAACGTATGGAGGAAGGTGAAAATTCATGCGAGGAACACATGCCACTTTTATTAATCGTTCAACACTTTTATTATTGGCAGAATACTTTTTCTCTTTCTCTCTGTACATGATATATGATGGTGTAATGTCACTCAACGATGATCATTACGAACATGTTCAATGAGGCTTGAGATACATCGCATTTTCTCGATATGTGTCGCAGGCAGCAACGGCAGTCGTATACGAAAGATCGGAGAATTTCGTAAATTTCACATTTTTCGGAAGATAACCAGGCCAATTTCGATCGATGCGACGTGTCATTAATTTTCGTTATTTAAAGCATGACGTTTCGACAAAGAGATATATATTGCTCCAGCTTGAAAACAGCGACCTATAACTAAGGAAACTGTTACATAACAATTTATTATACGCGATACTTTACAATATTATATTAATGTATAATAACTGTGTCGCTACTTTCAAGATACGGCAGCTATTTTTTGTAGATTGACATTTCCTATTCTATAACTTTTACTTTCTTTTTTTTTTGCAATAGAATTTTATCCGATCATTCGGCAACTACGGTAATTTTTTTTTCGCTCGGAGAAGATTGCGAAATTAATGTTCGAGCGATTCCCGCTAATTGATCGCGATGACTGTTCTATATACAGTTTTTAATGCAATACATAATTACGGAATATTCATATTTTTATTGCGATACACGATCGTCGTAGTTACCCCGAAAATATAACAAACCGCAGTTGTTGCGCAACGACGATGTTTCCAATCGCTTACAACCGATTGTTATTTGCGACATATATCAAAGAAGTACGAGGCGAATCGTCTCAACAACAAGAACTCCACGTTTCTTCCGATTGTCTGGGCTGTCCCAGACGAGAGATTGAATAAAAAAGTAAATCTCTCACTATCGGATTTACATATGAAATCAGTTGCGAAAGCGCATAAATAAACATATCCGTCGTTGTAGAATGATTGGGAAACACAAAAAACAGCATCGATGCACCTATAAGGAGATTTCAATCGCGATCTTGTTCTCTATTACTGTCTTTCCTATACGCAAGGATCTGTCTAAGAAAGATAGAATCTGAATAAAATTCTTTCCACGATAAAATATAAACTGTAAGCGATACGGTTAGTTTTTTCTCCGATTAACGCAACCGACTTTTCATGCAAATCTGATAACAAAAAGTTCATCTTGTTCTAACTATTCTATAACAGGGAAGAAGGGAGTCGCGGACAATCGTAGGACGATCAGTTTGATGTCAGGTGGAAAGATTGTAAATTAACGAAGATCACACACACGTGATTTCAGTGTTAATTATGTCGCAGAAGAATTAACACACTGGCGAACCGTGATTTAGATTAATTTATAATCTGTGACAATTGCCAGAATTAAAATCGTTTCTTCTATATCCATCGTTATGATTTCTCCCTTTCTTCCCTATCTTTATTCCCCCTCGTTTCCAATCTTATCGGCACCATCACGTCCGTCACGGTTGTTGCCACATTTGCGCTCTAATAATAATTATTAGCGGTATTATTTGTAACAACGGGTCGGTAATGTACGGTACTAACAATAACTGTAATAATAATAGTAATAGTAAGTGATGATAATGGTATCCCAGTAAGCGCAAACTGTCCGCAGTGTGTGGGAGCAGATTGATAGCAAATTCGATCAGAAATCGCTGATGGCAAATTGGCATCACCCGCGTCTGCGTTAAGCTCGTATTTTGCCGACTAATATGTCCATTTCAATCAATGCAGATTAACTTTGATCTCGATTTAACTTACTTTTTATTTTTTTTTCTAATGCTTAGAACTAGAAGAAGATAAAAGGTAAATTAAACCAAGAAGAAAAGTTAATCTATGTACATTGGTAGAAATGGACATAAACCTGCTGACATAATTCGACAGCAAGAAACCAAGCGGAATCTGTCGAACGCAGATTTTCTGCTTCAATTCCGTCTGCATCAAGCTGTGCGGAAAACGTGTCAACATCCACTTGATTTCGACCATCAATCTTACGTCGTATTTTATTGACAAATATCGCTATAATTCTGCCAACGAGAATTGTATACGCCAGATGCTGTATCGAATTTATATAATCTTTTTGCCGACAAAATATGTAACAGAGAACCTCGCAAAATCTGTTCTTAACAGACTTGGCTGACTGGGGTAGTTAATAGCGACCATATCGATGGCGATAACGGCGACGACAGGTGGGTAACAGCAGCATTAGAGATGATCACTTTGCAGAGCTGCTAGAGTGACATAATTTATATTGATCAAGCGCACCTACTTCGTCTAATTTCTCTCCCTCTCTTTCTTTTGTCAATAAACCATCTACTTTGTCATTATATGTTATTGCTCGTTCGTTACATTTGCCGGCACGTTGCTGCATGTTGCCATCATTATTACTATTATTATTAGCATCAGTATTATAGAGGATGTTCGATTATTGCAGTTTAGGCGCATACACATGGTATTGCTGTATAACGTCTTCTTAAAAATATCATGAGTAGGTTCTGAGTTGTGAAAAGAAATGGCTTTCGACGGATTTTCCTGGTGAAAAAAATCTCAATATTTTTAACATTTTTTTTATATTTTATTTTGCGAAGATTTCTAAAAAAAATATCTGAAACTTTTTCAAATTTTATAAACTTTCTTTGGAAATTATAGAACGGAGAAGTCTTAGAATATTTCAGAATTCACGTAATTCATGTTGTAGAAGATTGCAGACTTTCCAATTAATATTCCAATTCGCATAAATTAAAAAAAACCTGAGAAATTTTTTTAAAAAGTTATAAACTTTATATAGAAGTCCTGAAAAATATTGTATGAGAAATTCTAAGAAAAATTTTCACCATTATCTCGACTTAATGATACTTAACATAAATTTCCAAAAATCGTGAGAAAAAGACCTCGTTGAATTTCGGCAACGAAAGAGAGCTTCAGTTTCCGACCTGGACCGCCGTTCACCACGACGCGCTTATAACCGAACATCCTGTATTTACCGAACACTTATCACCGAACGCCTCTCCCTTCTATCAGCCACAAGACAAAATGAGCAACAACGAATTATTGAGGGCCGGTTTTTTTTCCAACGTCGGTCGGTTTCAACTGATCCCTGTGGGTCTATATTAGCGGCGAAACATGCACGCGTTCTAAAACAAGACAGAGAAAACTTTGGTTGGTAAATTATCGGACATTCGAAGGTGCAACAACCGACCCTAATTGAGCTATCGAGTTTAGCGTTTACGCTCAATTAATTATTGCACAGACAGACGCGCAAACATGCCAAGCATTCGAAGAAACGCATACCGAACGGCGATTATTGTACGCTCAGGTGACTCAGGCTTAAACTACATTTATTGCAAGGTTCCGCGAAACACGGAATAATCGTGAACGCGACGGCGGACCTTCGATTCTTACAGCATCTAAATTGCGAGGTCTCTCCCGGCATATCGTCGATATATTATACCTATCCCCGTTCTTTACACAGCTCGTCTTATACGTAGAATCGTTTAAAGAAGCGGTACGTCGTATCCGTTCAGATGACGTTCAGTTTAGTTCGGAAAACTCGATATGATGTGATGATCAATTGAATAGAGATACCAATAAGTGAATCGAGAGAGCTCCAGATGAACGTAACAATTTTCCAATAAATTAGCGATCATGATCTCTCGATAAAACAATTGTTTGTCGACGATGTTAAACTTTTACATTATCGTGATTTCTTGCTTCCTACTAAATTTAAAATAATCATTAATTTTGTCATTCGAATAAATTATAATATCTAGTTATGCAATTTGTATGTACATTGTTATTATGATGATGTATAGTTAAATTGTAATTCTGAGTATAAATTGATAATAATTTAATCGGACGTACGTTTCACAAACGTTTTATGTAAACAGAAAAAACTATGTTATATAATTATATCACGATTGAATTACGATGCGCGATAAATAATACTGAAGTAGACCGAATGGATGCGACGAGGATGTGTCTCGTGTTATATATCCCGTTCCGTTTCGCGAACGCTATGTGTGTCGTTGCACCTCTATAGAAATAAGCATATGCCCGTCGATCTCGCGTGCAATTCCATTTAGGCTTCCGACAACAAAATATATTTATTTATGTTACTTTTTACTTCGCGTGCGTATACGTACGTCGTAATTAATGCGTACACACATACCGGGCAGGCACAGACTCATGCACAGACACACAAATCAGTGTTCAGCGGGTAGCAGGCGCGGGGTGCGAAAATGTGTTATCGCGATGCCGCTACTTTGCATTTTACTTGTTACCGTGTGAGACTCTTTTTTTTTGTTTTTTACTAATTATAAATTCTCTCGTGAGATATCTGCCTCCCCTGCTGCGCCCTTCTCACCCTCGATTTTCACGCTCGTCGCGCGATAAGATATTCGGCTCGTTCCCGTTTACGAAAGTAGGCGAATCAATAGGAATCGATGGGAATGCGTTCTGCAGAGATTCACAATTTCCTCAATCTTCTTCTCGCGAAAGAACTGCGAGACCTCGCAGTTCGCATTTAAGAGGTCGCATTAACGTTGCTGGAGAATTAATTTTTTAATGTATAATACGTTAAGAGGCTAATTTGAACACGTTTAGAACAATTAGAGAGGGATCAGTAAATTGGTTGCAGAAAGAATTCTTAATCGATTCCTCTTAATCTACCTGTGCAAAATATATCCTCTGTCTGACAGCCGATTTGAACGCGAATGAAAACTGCGCGACGAGCGCGATACACCGGCGTAACACGAGAGGTGATCGATTTTGAAATCTTTTTTTCTTTCTTTTACGCAGAGGCCGTCGTATCGTTTTTGCGTTTTCTCTCATTTTTTTTCTTTTTTTTCGCAGAGATATGTATACTACTAAAGTGTCGCCCTCGCACATCTGGCAGTTATCACCGTTACGCTACGTTAATTAATCTGGCTATGTTACGGACCGTTCGCAGTCAAAGACACCGTCGGGGAGGGAGCGGGGGAGGGAGTCGATCTAAAATCTCTTCGTTAATAATGGAAATTCGTAACTATCTACGAGAAGATCACGAAGCGTGCGTCGTCTTTCATCCCTCGTCGCGTCATCAAGGCATTCGTGCGGGATACAAACGCGCGAGAAATCCGGAGGGAGTCTTCGAAACTCACATCGCGAAACCAATATACAATCTCGAGTCGGATTCGTCGTACAATATCGGATATCCGGCTACTTCGGGACAAGAAGAGGGAAAAAATTCGATCGCTCGGGGTGCGAGGTTCTTTTTTTCGTTAGCGACGTGAAGATGATATGATCGACGCGTCTCTATCATTGTCCGGCGCGGTTCAATTAGGCCGAAAGCCGGTAATTACGATACTAAAAGTCGGAACATCGTTTTCCCTCGGCCTGTCGCGACCTTCTCTTTGTGATCGGGGAAATCCATAGAGGAAAATTGACGATAACGATCGACAGGGAAGGTCGGTTATTGCGAGTCCTGAGATACGAACGGTCCGTGGTGGCGCGACGACGGGCCGGAGGGAGAAAGGGATAGATTCTCAGGGATTCTTGAGGTGCGACTCGAACGAGACTAGGCAGAATTAGATCGTCGAGAGGGAGATACGGAGCGGCGCGGTCGGGCACGACAAGAGCAGGCTCGGTGTCGCCAGCACGGCAGTCAGGAGGGACGCCAGTGGCAGTAGGGACGGCGTGCGGAGACTCTCGACAGGAGTTACACAGATCACCGGTGCACGAGCAGTATAGCACGCGCACATCGTGGGTGCCGCTCCTCATAAGGCACTCGCCGTTGTCCTTCTCGTCCGTGATGTAGCCGCAGCTGCGGACGACCCTCACCTTGCCGTACACTGCAACAGTAACGGGGCTCAGTATCGATCTGAACCCTCTACTTGAACCCCCTCGCCGCTATGTTTATTTCTACCAATGCAAATTAATTTTAATCTTGATTCAACTTACTCCTTTCATCTTCTTCTAGTTCTGAAAGTCAGAAAGATATCAAAAGGAAATTGAACCAAGATTCAAATTAATCTGCATTGATAGAAATGGACATTAGGGATTTAGAATTGTTTAGAGATGTAAGATAAACTTAGAATTAAACTTTAAATCTAAGATAGACTTTAAACGTGCGGTCGCTTATGTTTTGAACTTGTTCTTTGCCGCTCAATGACAGATGAATTCTTTAGATTTAGAGTCGACTAATTCCGAATGAAAAAGCTCATGTATAAATAATTGATGATTTCCGTTCAATTGCATTAACGAATTGTTAGAGTTATATATTAGTTATAACATTAAAGTGATATTATTGCAACGCTATTACGTATTATCTATAAAACGTAATGCGAGCGTAGGATGTCACAAGTTTGTGAGATAAAAACGCGTCAAACTTGTTGATATTATTGCAACCTATATAAATGGCATTTAATTAAATAACGACGAATCGAATTTTTTTAAAACATACGGCGAATCGTTGCGGTTGCGAGCTGCTATTTGGAAAAATTAATAATTCCAAATTAATTAAATGTGGAAATTAAATTAAATGGAAGGACTGATAAGCGCGGACTACTTTGACAAATATGAAACTTTCGAAATTTCTGTCGAAGCTTAATTTATCAAATGTATGTGCTATAGAAACAAGCGAGGTTTCACCTGTTTGACTAATTTTTCGGCAAAGAGTAGGCTCTAAGTGGCTGAGATGCTCCAGACGAGGCTGAAAGCTGCAGTTCACAGTCCCCAAACTGTACGAATCGAACGGGTCGCCACATCTGGGGTCGTACTCGCTGTTGCATTTATAACATATTATCGCTTCACCTGAAATCAAAAGATACGAATTAAGATCGAGTAAAATCGTCTCCCCTAAATCCCTAAAGGTATCTGTGATACTTTAACTGTGATACTGCAACGCGACTTAAACGGAGGCGACTCTTACACGTTTATAGTTTAAGTATATGAAAGATCGCAGTGTGAGGATTACGGTCCAGCTAAAATCTTCTCCCTCCCTTTGTGTTTTATAAATATTTTAAGGGGTCGTATTTCAGAGAGCAGAGATCTCGCCGACGAAATCAACGGACGTCAGCCGCGATGAGGATCAAATCTGGGCGGGGGGGGAGGAAAAGGTCTGGTTCACGTCTCGCCCTTTTGTGACGTAACATTGGCACGCGCGTCCCGGTGCGCATCCCACGGCTATACCGGAACCAGCCAGACTGATACGCCGCCAGCTGATATCGAACAACGGGGCAAGACGCACGCGAAGACTTCTACCACTCAGCTGTCCCTCGCGGATCGATACGAAGAATCCGAATTCTTGCAACCGGAATCAGGCGATTGGGAACAAATATAAGTAACGAATTCATATCACTTCGCCACCGCCGCTATTAACATTGAACGACGTGAACTTCACTATCAATTTGCTTTTCGCACACGACCTTCGCTCGAACTATCCTCTCTTCATTCTTTTTGCATCTTTTTTTTATTTTATTTTAGACTATATTATTACTGTGCTATTTCCTATATACCTTATATACCTTTTTTTAGATCAAAGCATTCTAAAACGAAGTAGGATAATATTATGTGTTGCTACTTAATTTCCTGTTATTTCAACAAATCTTTGTACTCTGGATAATACATAAAAATTTATGTAAAAGAAATTTTCTTATGTTCTAAATATTCTTATAAATAAAATAAATAAAATCGAACGCGTGCACTGTCGAAAAGTTTCATTACGGTGAATGAAACTCTGATACTTAAATATATGAAAGCAGTATCTCGTCAAACTTAGAAAAAAACCAATATTCATTGAAACCAAATTCACAATTGAATTATTCTACGCTTACCGGCTACGGATTTCATCGACAACAGATAATTTGAGTGAATCTATATGGTTTATTACGTTTGCATTATGCAGTTGCATTTACCCGCGAAATAAGGACAAATTCGGATAAATGGTCATTATTACTTTACAAAAGTTTATTCGTCGTTAACGAAACTGAACATACGTCACTTATGCATGCATTTTGTTACAAAATATAGAAACGCGCGCGCGCGAAATAATGAAATAAATATGAATATCAATGAAGATATTGGATAGATAAATAAGTAAAAGTCTGCTAATTAAAACTTCGCCATTATTTACTCGAGGTAAACAAATTAGCTTTTAATCAGAAATAATAAAACAAACGTTTCAACTTTCTGGATTTAAAGTTCTCTTTAGATCCCACGACATAGAGATAGATAATGCTGTATATATAATTAGAGAAATGGAAATATATTTTTAAAAGAAAAGAGAAAGAATATAAAGGAAAATAGAGTAAAAATAGGAAAAAAAGAAATAATGTCATCGTGATAAGAAAAGCGAGATAAACAAAAACTGAATCGAGGGTACACGGGGCAAAGCAGAGGGGCGTGTGGGGGCGATAAGTGAGAGGAAAGGGATCGGAGAAGGAGAAAGTGGGTCGCTCGATAGCCCTCGCGACGATCTGGCTGTCGTATAGGCGCGCTACCCTAAATTTCAACAAATTGCCGGATATAGCGCATTCATCGGATTCATCCGCGATATCTCGAGTGTAGTACGCGGATTGCCGATGCCATCGTTAATTTCGTATCGGCAATTACTTCGATCGGGTGGAGGGATGAGACCGAATAACTCTCGCGCTGAGCGCGTTAACGATCGACTGCTCTCTAACTCGGTGTGCGAAAACGTGGTCTATCATCTAGGCCTCCAGGGTCCGTCACAGCGCGATCGCTGCAGAAATCCGGAAGCGACGAAATCCCGCGTCGAGACGGTTACGTCGTCCTGATCGAGTTACGTCATTTTCGTCCAAACACATTCACCTTTCACCTTTGCGCCGCTGAAAGTTACATCTACCGCAAGCAGACGATCCCGACGCAGGAAGATAACGACATCGCGCCTCCGATCGTGCTCTGTCAGACGCGGAGGGAAACGAATATCTATATTATGGTCGTTTCCCCGATTCGACTTTTCCGCCGTCGAAGCGTCGCCGGATGTGTATCGACAAACGTCGACGGAGGGAAAAAACTCGTTCGGAGTTTGCCCGATTCATCGACGACGCGAATTTAACGCGAAACCAGGCCGCGTCTGGCGAGAACTTAATTCTGGAAAAAAAAGAACACCGTTTGATTCTTAATTAAACGAACAATTGCGCGCTATAAATAATGCAATAAATTAGAACAAATATATGCAAATTTTTCGGAGATGCTTAGCGCAAGATATGCGCCGTGTCGTTTTGTCGTAGTAATTTTTCATAATTCTG
Source organism: Temnothorax ravouxi (assembly GCA_030770255.1). Taxonomy (NCBI): domain Eukaryota; kingdom Metazoa; phylum Arthropoda; class Insecta; order Hymenoptera; family Formicidae; genus Temnothorax; species Temnothorax ravouxi. The sequence continues at coordinate 63,085 of JASTWP010000864.1, forward strand.
CACAAATGCAATTTTATAACGTTCTAATATCGTTCTAAAACAATCTGTTTTCAATAAAATTGTGGATATATGATCAAATAAGATTTAACGAGATTATTTTATAATCTCGCTAAAGCCGCGACAAACAGACAATTTCTTTTCTTAATTCGTCTTTGAGCGATACTGAGATGATCATTCCATGATGAATAACCCTTGGGTAAATTCGACATTCCTGGCAAGCGGAGTTATCGCGATATTTTTCTAGCACGGTGTAATAGGATTCGATTTGACAATCGCGTACGCTCATCTTCGCGGCCCGAAGAACCACAAGTGCTACCGTTGTAGGAATTCGCCGACCAGTATTCTTGCTAACGATAATACCCGCGTATGACCGCCAACAATGCTAAATATAGCTGTCTTCTTGCAAAATCCGTGGAAGGATGCGAAAAAGGGCTGACTGAAGGAGGAAACGAGTTATTGCCTTCCAATCCGCCCTGAAAAATAAATGAATTAAAAGGACTTGAAAAACATTTCTCTAAAATTGAACGAGAGAAAGTGTCTCGAAGTATCTAAATTTTAAGGGGTTTATCAATAATGTAGGAGATTCTTTTCTTGATTCCCGATTGCTTCTTGTAAACGTTAAAATAAGCGGATGTAAAAAGATATAAAAAGAAATTGAAACCAATCTCAAATTTCGAACATTAAGAATTTAGAACGGACGCGATAAGTTCATTTTAAAATGACCTAATTTTTTATCCGTGCACTAGCAGTGTATCTCAATGTACCCAAGAAGGGTATATACTGTCACAACTCGAAAAATTTTAATTTTGAGTTAAGTCCGTAAAAAGTATGCATAAAATGTTATCTACGTGCTATAATAGCGTCGCAAATCTAAATCCGTTGCAACGGACGGAAGTGGTGTTATTTTTTTAATCTAATCTAAACCGGTTATGTTGTAATTTCCTGAACGAATAATATATCACAAGTTTACTGATAAATAAATCACAGATCTGTTCAAGAAACAGTATAAGTTCATTATAATAAAATATCGTAAATAATTTTGCGTTAATTATATCACAATTTAAAAAAATTGAATTAAATTTGTTTTTTCTCTTCTAAAAATTGCGAAATTTTGAATTGCAACAGTATTGTTCTCGGGGTTCGCATATAAAGATATACTCTGTAATTTCATTCATGAGAAATTGTCTGCAAATTGCAACAACTAGATCTGTCTGCACGCAGTCATAAATAAATAATATAAAATATAACTCTTGCTTGCTCGAGACACACGTAACAAAATTTAAATAAAATATCGCAAATACAAATCGTTACGTCGATAACGCGCGTCGCAAAGAGAGAATTTCTCTAAAATATTAGTAAAAAGACAGAGAAATCCTACAAGTTTTACAAGATTTGAATTATTCAAAATTAGAAGATTAAAATTTCAAAGATTGCGGAACTTATTAAACCGTATGTAACATGTTTTTACTTTCACGCGCATACATTCCTAGAATATTGAACAAATCTACAAAATCTCGAGATGTTGTTTCTCGGACGATATGAAACTTAAGGGGGGGGGAGGAAAGATGATTTAACTTCGCATCGAGATTAACTTGTATTACGAAGGATTAAACATCTTCTAAACTTTCGTGTGCTTATCTGGTCTTTTACAACCCCCCCTGACGAGACGTCTCCGTCTGGGCGGCTCATTTACGGCAGTAACTTTCCCTGCCATCGCCTCTGCATTGCGCCCGTGATGTATACGACTCCTTTCCTCACTCCTTTCCTGAATAAAGTGCACGAGGTCGTATTATCGATCGTTCCTACACGCTTTCGGACGAGGCAATGTTCAAAAGTGGCAATTGAATTCGATTTATATCAAGTATGTTGAATTAAGTTCGTGCGAGAAGGACGAACTTAACGGAGACTTTTACTTGATCCTCTCGCTCAATTTTCCCACTGAAAGTTCCAAGTGCCTGTCGAAATCCTGTACATTCCCCTGGGAAACATTAAACTTCTCTCTGTACGCTTGTCGAACAATCTCCTGTATTTTCCCGGGAAGTACCGCATTGATGGAAACTAACGCGAGCTAGACGATGTATAGAACCGTCGTAAGAACGTCAGTCTATCATATATGTATAAGCGGTTTTAAACTGCCTTTCAAACTTCTTTCAGCGCTATTCCGGAAAGTGAAATCCAATTTCTGCGAAAATTCAATGATTAAATTTCTGTGAACGAGATGACTACAAGAAAAAAAAAACGACCTATCTTTAAAAGAACGCGCTTAAAACACTTATTTATTTTACGCAGTATTAAAGTTGTATCGACTGCTAATGCTATTATATAATAGCTTTCAAATGTAAAATATTTCTTATAATAGTTATCAATATTTTGTAAAACGAAGTAAAAGCATGTAAAAATATCAAATGCATTTCTCAAAAAAAAAGTGGAGTTTCTGTCTCTCGATAAGTTTGTTCTTTTCCCAGTCCCAAATGAGAATCGTCACTCGTGTCATTTTACCATCAATACCTACATCAACACCTCATATTTATCGTAAAGAATCGGGCGTGCAAAATAATAAAAATAGGAAGGATCGCTCTCGCAACCGCGCTCGAAATTCGGTCTTTCGATTGTCGCGGGATCGAGGCCCGCGCCGCTTCAATCGCTGTTCCCGGGAGAGCCTCTGTTTCCGCGAACGGAACCGCCGGACGATTGCCGAGATGCCGAGTTTCGATCGGCACTCACCGCGATCGAAAGTGGCCGCCAGGACGACGAAGACGAGGCCGATGATCGGCGCGGCTCGATACGCGATCATGATCGTCGCGATCGCCGGACCATGTGCTCGTGGCTCGTGCCCGGGGGATGTCTAATCGCGTCGCACGATAGGTGCTCCCGTCGCCGTCGCCGTCGTCGCCGTCGCCGGGGAAAGGATTGGACAGCGTGCGAGTGTACGCGTTCGCCTCTCGCCGTCGTCGTCGTCGTCGTCGTCGTCGTCGCCGTCGTCCTCGTCGTCGTCGTTGCCGCCGTCGCCGCTTCCCGCGTCAAGCGGCCGGGGATGAGAGCGCGGACACTTCCGTTCCCTTCAGGGACGGTGATCCGGGTCGCGCGCCGCGTTCGCCACCTCACCCGGACGCATAGCAACCGACTGACGCGCGTTACGCGACCGAGTCATCGAGTTTCCCTCAGCACTCTATCCTCACGCTATGCGGCAGATCCACCCCCTCCTCGAACTCCCCCGCGTGATGCGCTCGCCGCCGTACCGTGCCGCGCCGATGCATTTGTCGATGGTGCACGCGCCGTTTTCCTTTCCTCGTCACCTTCCAAACGACCTCACGTTGCCACTCGGGGGTGCTCGGAGGTGCGCACCCCCGAGCGTGCGATCACTCGGGCAATCCTCCTCTCCGCAACGACGTTATTAAAAATGCTATGGATTCGCCGCGATACACTTTCGTTCGATCCTTTGAAGTCTTGTGTTGAAGAGATAGATTCGTGATACGGTTAAAGACACAATAGGAATCAATTCGAAATATCTAAAAAATATTGTATTGGTAAAATTATAAAATCCATAATTTTTTTTGTAATTAATTAAGCAGTGTAAAGGATTAGTAGAAATATTTTTAAAGAGAACACGGCGCCTCCGGTTTAAATAAAGTTAAAAAAAATATGCCCTATTTAAAAAATATTATCCTGTGCGTGTTCTTTCACGGCTGATTACCGAATATTTTAATTTTAGTTAGTTTTCTACACATACATACACATACCTGCATCTTTACAACGTACTAACGATATCTCGCGGCAGTTTCCGCTTAGAACTAATCGGCTTCTCGGTACTTTGCTGTTTGCCACGTTCGCACACGTACTGTCCTAATTTCCTCGATTTATATTCCTGTCAACAAAATATCATAATATAATTTTATATCACAATATAATTTAAAGATCATAATAATTTAAAAAATAATATAATTTTTATTTAAAAAATTATATTATTTTTTATAAAAAATATTATAGACTTCGTAGAAGACAGAAGAAAAAAACAACTTGCTGGTATATATTGTTTCTGGCTCATACGCTCATTTTATTGTCAGAGAAAACAAAATATAACGTCCTGCCAACTAATTCTGATAATTTTAAAACTATATAGATCATACACATGCAGATTTTGTAGATATATACTACAAAAGTTTACGCGAGCGTTACTTCTGTAAGTAACTTACGAAATAATTTTTTCTAAATAAAATGTAGTAAAGCTTACGATAATAATTTACTCCGCGTGTGAACGGGGGTTTTAGCAGAAACCCTTTGTTTACGCGGAGTGAATTATCGGTCACATGAGGTAATTCCTCTATTACCTTTTATTACATATTGTATAAAAAATACGAGCGTCACACGTTATAATTGGGAAAATCATTGCGCGAGAAGAAAGATATATATAATAGTAATCAGCGAACGTGAGAAAATGTTTTATTTGGGAACTCGAACCAAGAGGGTTGGAGGCTAGGCTAACAATAACCTGTCTCGTTAAAAAATGTTGAAAAAAATCACAAAAAACCTAAAAGCCGAAGTTCAGACCATGGTTTGACCTCGAGTTGCAGCATTCTTCTCGACTATCTTCCTTCTTCTTTCTTGTATTAGATAATTAGATTATCTTCATATCTTCCATCTAAAATCTTAAGTAGTTCGGAGTTCGGACACGAACCGTATATAGCAAAGACACGAACCATTACCGAGCGTCGTGAAGCCTGTATCACACTACGGGTTTTGGGATTGGTCAAGTTCAGCAGACAAAGCAGCCGAGTAGCAGTCGAACGTGATTGGCTCTTACTTTTAGAACCAACCAATCAACGTGGAGTGTTGATAAGAGACGAACTCAACCAGTTGTATCTGCTGAACGCGGCCAATGAGATGCGCCCGCGTGATCCGCGCGCTCGCGCTCTCCCTTTGATTTCGCGCGCGCATCGGCCATCGGCGCACTGTTGGCAGCAGTGTCGACGATTGACAGAAGGGTCGGAGGAGGAAGGAGGGGAGGAATAGGAATTTGGCCAACAAACGGAGAACCGAGAACCTGTTGTTCGCGAACGAGTGTGGTCAGGGAATGTAGGCACGCCGTGAACGTGAATGCCATCATGAACGCCAAAAGAAATCCGCAGCATGTGTCAGATTCGTACAACGGAGGTAATCCCGCCGCGATCCACACGCTTCGCTTTCGCGTTAATATTGTCGAGTCGCGCGAGCAGACGCGCGCGCGTCGTATATACTGATCCGCGGGGAAAAACGCGCGTATATACGCGACCACGACCGTAAGATGGTAAACTGAAAAACCGTCTGCTGGGCGTCCTTATGGCGTCTGCTATTACACGAAAACAACTTTTTTGCTCGGCGTATATGGAAGCGTTCCAGCGATGTTGCTTCATTTAAGAATGGATCAACGTCATCCGACGCGGATTGCACGGATTTTAATTTTTTTTCTTTTTTTTTTCTTAAATAATTGAAATTTATATTTTTCAGAGGCGTGATCTTTACTAGTTTAACTTTAATTACTGAGGTCATGGAGAAACTTCACGTTGACAATAGCGTGTTTTATCGAATAGAATATTTATGCACTTCTTGTTACGTATCTCTCTCCCTTTTACGTCTCCATCTCTATCAATGCGATTAACTTTAATCTCGGTTTTACATACTTTTTATCATTTTCTTGTTCTAAAAACGAAAAGATGATGAGAAATTAAACCGAGATTGAAATTAATCTGTATTGATAGAAATGGACATTTAATGATACGAAATATACGCGTATGTGAAACAAAATCTGTTGTCGACAAAGAAAATATTGTAATTCCAGTATTTGTCTTTTGTCTTTCGTTAAAGCTCCATAACACGATTTATAAAAGTTTTCTAACATCACGTCTTGAAAGAATTTATTTTTTTCTTCATAGAATTTTACTTTTTTCCAGTTGAAAATATATATTTGGTATTGCAGGATTAATATATAGACGTAATTGAGAATAATAATTGTAAAAACTTTTACAGATACCATAGGAAGAGACAGTCCGTCAGCATTGTTGGAGGTACTCGCAGAGGTTGCTTCGCAAACATTGCACTCCGAAAAGAAACATATTAACTCAATGCTGACGCTGCAATACAAGCCAAAAACAGCGAGTGCGAAACGGAAAGAGTCGTGCTTTACTGTACCTCAGCTCGCGTCCATGTCTGTTTCGCATCTCGTTAAGCAATTTGCCGTTTTTACAAGCGACGAGCTCAAAAGACAATATTCCTACACCTGCGCGTTAGTGCCTGGTTGCCATCAGACATATACCAGTTTTGCTAGCGAGGAAAAGGCTAGAGCGTGCATTAAAAATCACCTGGAGGAGCATTTAGAACACCTGAAAGCAGATAAAGAGACTTGTACGTACTAGTAAGCTTATTGTTTGTCTTGTGTTATTACAAATCCATAGAATTATATTAAGAGAAATCTTCGATGATACTTTTTATGATTATTTAATTTTATTAAATTCTAAATTTATGAAAATGACATGTAAATGCTAATCCTGGAAAAGTTTAGTACTGTTAAAAGAATTTTTTTATATTACAGATGATACATTTACAGCGAAAAGTATAAACCATAAGAATTTGAAGACTAATCTGCAAAGTAAGAAAAGTCGGATACAACAGATAAAGAAACCTCAAGAAACGTTAAATAAGGAGAACAAAGATGTGATATTGGAAAAACCCAATTGTTTGCGTAAAATACACTTAAACGATATTAACATTAAAGAGAACGAGAAGCAGAAATGTTTTCAGAGATCGGAAAAGGAGGGAGCGCACGATTCTGAATCAAAGAATTCTGAGCAAATAGATACTAAGGTTCTCGGCGATCATAGTTATTTTGAACGTTTGGATGACGAGATGCCTAATAGGAGAGAAACGTCTCTTAATAATGTCCCTGATAATACAACGGGAGAAGAAAATGTTAGTGAACAATCTACTAATTACCTAAATTCTTAATATATACAATCTAAAACAGTATATAATTGTGAAAAATATACATTACATTTGATATACGTACTATATTTTACAAATATATATTTCTTTCCAGATTGTGTTTATGGTCGTTGGTACTGATAGTGTACACATGAAAGAGTACTCTCACCTTCATCAGAAATTATCTGAAAATTCTCAAGATTCTAATATTGTTTATTCGCCAGGTATGTTCCTAACTTAGTTTATAATTTATAGAATAAAATACATAAAATACAACACTGTCTTATGATTGGTGTTATAGAGACGAATACTATTATGCTAAAATATAATTGTATAACACATGTAAATTTCTATTATATTTATGCATATATATTATGAGCAGATGAAACTCAAGTCAGCACGGAATCAAATGTAGAGGTATCTACAACTACCAAGCCTAAAGGAAAAGCAAAGTTTATTGGCACGAGCAAGGAAGAGAGGGAAATGGCGCTAGCATATATAGAACGTATTAAAAAGAAGGGTAATCCTACAGGAAACAATCTTCAATGTCGCATCTGCGACCCACCTCGTAGTTTCACAGCGCCTACAACTTTAGTCTCCCATTATCGGAGTCACGCTGGAATAAAGCCGTATGAGTGTTTGATGTGCAAAGCGGTTTTTACAAGAAGGCACAGCTTGAAGTACCATATGTTGATTCATCAAAATGAAACGCGCTTTACGTGCAAAGATTGTGGAAAGAAGTTCAGGCATCCGTCTCACTTTAGAGAGCATCAACGTAGGCACACTGGAGAAGCGCCGTTCGGATGTGATGACTGTGGGCAACGGTTAGTAAAATTATTATTTAGAAGTATATTTATTTTGTAGATAGTAATATATTTTATACAGACGTTTACACTCTATTTTCATAAATAAGTTCAAGCCAAATAAGATTTTCAAATTTAATTAATTTAATTTCAACTAAAAAAATGCTCCATCTTTCTAATTCTACCTTCAGAGAAAGAGACAAAGAATCGATTGATATCGATAGTTTCGACTATATAACATTAATATTTTGTCTTTTGTGTTAGGTTCAAAACCAGGAACACTTATAAACGTCATTTAAAAACACGACACAATAAAATTCTCACCACGCTTGGTGAAGTTTTGCATCCACCGGAAGAAGACGTTCAAAAAGTTCGGACTAATCGGAAAAGAAAGGATTGCACTGTAGAAGTTGCGATGAGTGTCGATGACATCACGTCCGATGCAATTGTAAAGTTTACAAACCATGACGAAACTCAAGTTATTACAAATACAGTAAAAGAGTATGTTCTGAAAGAGGATATCGATAGTAACAGAAATTGGGAGACGAACAATATAATACAGATTGATAAATTTGGGAGTTTTGAGATTTGCTCCGAATCTCAATTGAATAAGACTGATGGTATAGAGACTGAAATAGCTGTAGATTGTAAATATCCCGATAGGGAGAACAGTAATGTCAATGTGGAATGTATTAACGGTATAGGAGATGGCCTGCTGCAATTAAAAGATCCTTTTTACGATAACTTAAGAGTAACTAATAATGAGGAAAATCATGTTGTCTATCAGCATAATATCGAAGATCAGGATAAGATTTACGAGTGTAGTAATGAAATGAGATGCGAAGTGAATGGTAGAAACGAGACACAGAATGAAGAAAAAGAAGATATAATGGAGATAAACGCAGATTTTTCAGAAGAACAAGACGAAAGCAATTTACAAGTGTGGCATAAATCTACGCATGATTATCAGAAGGAAATATGCAACAATAATACACAAGAAAGAAACACAACATGCAGACCTATAAGAACAGAGCAAACAGAAGCTGCAAGTTCCAATAAAAATGATCAAAAATATGATGTACACGTCAATACGCAGAACGATGTCACGAATGAAAAATCTACAAAATCTGATAATTTCGATATTGAAAATAAAGAGTATCCAGAAAATAACATCTGTGCGCAGATTATATACGCAAATATTAATATCTCGCAGACATTGAATGAAGATAGCGAAGAGAGTATTCCAGAAAATCAAAATATATTGCAAGAAAATGAATGTATAACTCAGTCTGTTGCGACAGATGTGGTGGAAATCTTAAATGTTTCTCCGAAAGATTCTGTCGAGGCGAATCAGGAAACCGATCAACGACAAAATCATCAGTATTTGTACGTCCGTTCCGAAGAGTTAAGTAAACTAATCGCTCAGAATAAATACGTAACCATACCGCTACATCAGATCAAATTGTGTCGCGAACATGGATTGCAAGCGAAGGTGGACAACCAGAAATCGATATATATCATAAATGAGGATATACGAACAATTATAAAGCAATCTGACAAACAAAATACGATTTTAGTTCTATCTAGCGATAGCTTCAAGAGTAGCATTTTTCAAATTGACAAGAATAGTATTATTGTCAAAGCTCTGAAAAGATAGATCGATGCAAAGTAATAATATTTGTATAATAAGATATGTAAAGTTTAACGTTGATTACATTCAAAATATATTTTGTAACATAGCAATGCGTTAATAGACACAATCTGTGCTGTATGGGTTGAAGTACATAATATGCAATAATCATTGTAACATATAATAATCTTAAAAGGAAAGAAATAACTCAGCATAATGCTACACGTTTTTTGCTTGTATAAATATTTAGAAAGCAAAACCAAATAGATGTAATTGTATTTCTCATTTTTATTACGAGATATAATTAACTATGATATAATTAACTTAAGAAAAAGAAGTGACGGACTAAAGAAAATATCCTTGTCGATTTGACGATGCGTGGTATTTTTATTGTAAGCAATGCGAGTTAATAGTGCTGGCATTTGTTTTACAGTTTAAGAGATTATTTTTATAAGTTTTTAAAATATTCTTATAATAATATAGCAATATTATAATAATCTTATAATAATGTTATTATGAACTGTGGTTATGAGCTTGTATTAATTGCAATAATTACCTGCATTTATTAAATTTCCAAGTTTAATATCAAATTGATATTCAAAATTAAATTTTACAATCTTCAATTTCGTTCTTGACATGTACGGAAAATAAATTTATGCAGTTCATTTGTAGTTTCACATCTATTACTTTTATTAGATGTGGTCCTACTAACTTATATTTATTTAGCAATCATAAAAAAATATGAAAATATGGTAAAGTGCCAAATGTAAGAAAGTATGTTACAGCTATATAATCTTGATTTAGTTTCATATAAAATTTTCCATTTTTTTTAAGATTGTGGACGGTCGTAAATGTACTGCTATATAATTTATTTTTATAACAATTCTATTGAAGCTTTTTATCTCTGCTGTCTTTAAAATTATTTTAGAAGAGATTTTTTTTTTATATAGAGTGCATTAAGTAATAATAACCATAATAACACATTTAACATTTTGTGAGGCAATTATATTTTGAACCATCTAAATGAGCAAATTGTAGGCGTTTATAAGTTTACGTGCAATTTAAAAACAAAGTTCACTTGTCTATGTTAAATAGATTTTTCTATTTGCAAACTGTGTAATGTGCACTGTAACGCACTTTGAATATCGCAGCTTCTCGCATTTTTTTATCTTTTACAACGGTCTTGGCCAGGTCATCTTTTTTCTAAAAAAAAAAAAAAAGTATATTTCAAGATATTTATCGCAGTAAGTTATTAAGCTACAAATATTCGAGAATCTACACATTAAATATCAATAACTATGTGTCTACACATTAAGTGCAGATAACTCGCAAACCACATTTTCCATCTGAATTACAAACCAAATTTTTAAATAACGTAAAAATAAATTATTTTATCTGTATAAAGTTTATCTGTCCAAGAAGTTCCGAGATTTATTTGATTGCAGTCTAATTAGGAACATTATTGATCGATTTTGGTTTAATTGTTATGGCTTGAACTCTCTTCTTTAGTGGCATCTTTAACTAATCAATCTATAAGAGTCTGTTACGATCTTCCTTGGTGATATAAAATATCTTCTAAAATCGCCAAATCGAACTTTGGTTCACCTTCAGTTATGCCACAGCTAAATATTCTTACCCTAATAAGTTTTTCTAAAAAAGAACTAACGTTTTAATCAGCAGATTTTATTCGATAAGATACAAGATGTGCACTGCTCGCACAGTCTTCGACACTCATGCCAAAGTCTGTTGAACAAACCTGTGAGAAATCTGATACTTTTAAAAAGTTTCTGCAGATTTAGGCACAGCTATTACAACTAAACTCTATAAGTAGTCGTCCAAGAAAACTTGGGCGATAGTTTTCTCTCTCTCAGGCTTACTCCTTACACTCGGTTCTGTAATCACAAAATAACATTTGGAATTGTTGTACAGCATAATGTTCACGTATACTAGCTTGTCTATCGTTAACTAGACAAAGTTCCCAAAAACAAAACTAACCGAATACCTATCCTTTACTTATCTGTGGAGTAAATTTAAACCCGGAACTTTCTCGATATAAATAGTACAAGTGATCGATTCGAATAATTTCACAACATTTCTTATGCAGGTATAATAAAGATCATAAATGTAAACCAATATGTGATTAATGTATATATAGAATGCGGTAGTACAACTGAAATAATTGCTCGTGTGAAGAAAGAAAATCGAAACTATAGAACAAGTCTCTCTACGAAGCTACGCTTTACGAGAAAATCGATTATTAAGTCTGTTTTGCAGTCTATATAGTCTCTTACAATTACATTATATTACACGCCATCCTGTACTATCGTTTTTCACAATTTCTCACAGTCTCAATAACTCGCAGATCCAATTCTTTAACAAACATATCAGTAATAATAACAAAAATAATGCATTTATATACAATAATAACCAGATAACTTTTAATACCATGTATATAAGGTAATGAATATGACGAATAAAATAACGATAGTCAAGATACTAATTAACAAGATAGATCATATTATACTGTACAACTTATGTCTAAAAACAATATTATTATAAAGGGTGCCTTTTTAATAAAATAGAAATATAAGACTTACTCAGATTACAAAAGTACGGTAGCTAATAACATAGCCAATAAACATTAAATATGTGCGAATTACGATACTCGTATAATGATAGAATAGAGGATAAAAAAAAACAAATAATCTTTATATAATCTTCTATAAAATTATTTGCATTAATAATAACCAGTCTGATGATTGCATATAACAATGTAGAAATTTAGACAGGCGAAAGGCTTATGTGATGCAAATTTACTCAAGAACGCTCTCGCAGAAGTTTTACGTTGTACACTTTCGCGGCTCGCTCATGATTTATACATATATACATGTGTACACAATAACAGCGTGCTTTGAAACCGTGAGCCTAATTCGCGCCGCAACTTATCGGCTATGTAAAGAACAATAATTTTGCTTACTAGAATAATGTATTTTTCTACGTATATTTTGTACTTACGAATAAATTTCTAAAAATATTCTGCGTGGATCATTTCCGATTACCCGTTAAGTAGTTTTTTAAGTCAAAGTCAAGGGAGTTGGCGTGTAAGTGGCGTTAAAGTTTTCTACGGATGCGAATATCCTTCGTGAATACGAGAAAATAACGAGTGAGGTAATTTGTTTAATTATATTGTTTTGTGGAAATTTTAAATCAATGACAAGTTACATATGTCTCGGGTAGTAAACTGACGTTATTCTGACATTTGCAGCTTGGGGTGTTATAATTTTTCATTATTTTACATAAAAGTATAACAATATTACACATTCCCTTTGTAATTATCACTCATGCGCTACTTAGTAGGATGTTTTACAATTAGCACACGATAACTTTTGTAACGCACGATCGATACTCGTGAAACACCTGTCCTTTCGATTGAGATGTCGACTCAGATTATTGATATTATTTTGGAATTCGTTGGCTTTCTCTTGTGAAATCTTTCAGAACTTTTCGGCCCGGAACTGAAAAATCAGGACACGCAACGAGAGCTCGAAAACAGTTGCAACGAGTGGTCGGAAGAATATTAAGAGCGAATCAGACCAAGTCCTCCTTTGTTAGCTCATCTCTAATTAGGTTCTTGACAAGAACTTCTTGTCTACTCCGCCTAAATAAAATTACCGATTCAAATTGTATTCGGGAACCCTGAGAAAAAATGTCCCAGAAATTTTCATATTATTAATCAGATGTTCTATGCTATGAAAAATTTTAAGACTTTCTCAGAACTTGTGTTATACGCGTTGTGGGACGTCTTACATAAAAAGTCAAACAAAATAATAATGAAATATTTCAGATTTCTCTCGGCAGCACTTATTTGTAGAAATCTGAAATAAATATGAGAAAATCCACGCAATTTATCAGAATTTTTCATAGATACAGAAATATTTCCAAAAATCTCCTCATCCAATTATTTCTGAAAGTGTATAAGTATCTCAAAAGTTTTACATAACATAACTATTTTTCATAAATATAAAATATGAGAAGTTCTTAGAAAATTTCTGAGAAAATATGAGAAATTGTTTCACTCTGAAGAAGATCACTCAGCAATTCTTTTCTATCGTGGAAAAGACGTATCTCCAATTGACCAAAATTATTTCCAAGCCACGATACGCCTCGTTTGCGATTTCACTCGACATCTCCGTTGAACCGAGCCCGACCTGCGAGGAAGCATCCAAAATATTTACGCCAATTTAAGTACGGGCATCTCGGATTCGTCGTCGCAAATGCCAAAACATTCACGACGACGGTCCGTGCCCGGCGATGACAACAAACGCGCGCGCGACCGGCAAACAATTAACCGGTTGCGCGTGCCGCGCCGTCGGCCGTCCTGTTGCTCTCGTTGGAGAACGCGCGGTCGGCGCCGGTCTTGTTGGGGAACAAGGTCGCGCGGGTAAAATGGCGAGCGGCGGGCCCCGCTCGGGTCAGGATAAAATGGGACGTACGTGCCGCGGCAACGGGCGCGATTCCGCTCTCGGCGTGTTTACTGTTATACAGGACGACGTCAGTAGTCAGTATACCTACCTGTAAAACCACAATACTGTGCCTGTACTATACCTGTATCTGCTATCTGGCTCGCCAGTATCGCGAGCGGCGAGCGAGGACTCGATTGCAACAGGTGTGCCGACTGGCCGGTGGCAATCTCGCCGTCGCTCTCCCGGGACGAAAGCGGGGAACGGAGGTCGCGCCGCGGCGGCGACGCTCTCTCGAGTACGGATCTCACGCGAGAAGATTACACGCGCCGGCCGCGCCGGGCCCCGGGGTCGCGTTCTCGGTCTCCAAACAAAAAACGGAGCGCAACAGGCGAGACCGAGACCAACTGTTCGCGGTACCTCTCGGCACGGCGGCGAGTCCGCTGTGCATCCCATTGTCCGCGAGTTGTCGAGGTCGACGAGGGACGAGGTCCTCGCGCTTTCAGCGACGCGATACCGAGTGCGCGTACAGCGGCGAAGGTGTTTGAGGCTCCACGAACGCGACGGCATCTGGTTTTCAAGAGTTAAAAAGTCAAAGCTAACAATAAGAGGAGTTTTATCGCACCTGGAGTAGCGGCGCTCGCAGGCGCTCGTTGGTGCGCGACACCGGAACTCGCAGCGGTCGCGGAGCGGACCGCTCCTGCCGGCTGGGACGAGGGGGGAACGAGCGTCGTCGGCCGTGCGTGTATGTACCATGCACGCGAGAAGATCCCCGTCATTCCGGAGTTACTCCGAAAACGACTCGACGCGTCGTGTACCCGCGCGCGCGGCGCGGCGACACGCGCCGTCGGCGTAAATATTGAACAACCGGTGACGCAATATTAGTTTGCGCGCGGAGGCATGATAATAAGCGGGGACGTCGTTGCTCGTCGGCGCGCCTCGCGATCAGATAAAGCGCACGAAATTGTTCCCCGCCCCGAGGTCGACGCACCGCCCGCGCCGTTCGCGTATCCGTCGCGGCGGAGAAGCCTGATAAAAGATTCAGTCCGGTTCCGTCGCCGCTGCCGACCTGCCGTCGCATTCCCGAATTCCCGCTGGCGGAAACGCGCGAAATGGAGGTGAGTCCCTCACACGCGTGCACTACTCTCTTTCCGTCCTGCCTCGATGACGAGGAGGTGCGATAAGGGTCGTCCATAAGTGATACGTGGAGACTCGGGTTGCTGCCTGAATAGTGACGTCACTGGAGATGAGATACCTGTCCACACCTGCCTAATGTTAGGGGTGTCTATAATATATAGCGCTATCAGCAACAGTGACATACGTGACATGTATATTTACCTGCTTGTGTATTCCTACGCTGTCTTGAATTACATTTCGTTCAAGCGGCTAGTCTAGGTTTCATTCGGACGACCCTTGTATAAAAATTGTAGAGCTTTCAGACGTATGATCTTCGTGATATGTTCCAGAGTGACTGATCCTGTCCCAGGTGTCCCTTATACGCTTCCTGCGATTTAAAATGAAATCCGTGTACATACGCTTACGTCCATTCCCGTCGATGTAGATTGACTTTAAACCTCGGTTTAACTTACTTTTTATCTTTCTTTAATTTTTTAGAACTAGATGAAGAGTAAGTTAAACGAGATGATTGAAATTAATCCGCGTTGAAATGAGCATTATATAGAAGGAAAGTTGGGCGGAGAAGCAGTTTGGTGAAGAAGAAAGCAAGTAGGTATCGGCAAATCGGGAAAGTGTAACTAAACGGAATAAATCTGCTGTGATATAAACGTGCGAGACACGATCTTATTTACCTCGAACTTCTTCGAGCGAAAGGACTTTTTCACTTTTTGACAGTTACGCAAAACGTGGACCTACGATCCGTGAGACATCTCTTCGTATTTGCTTTAAAAAGTAAAAAAAAAAAAACTTGCTTTATCATAGTTCGATTTTACATATTGCATATTTCCTCCTCTTCTGGTCCTCTTTCTCTCGGAGAATTAATAAAATGAAACTAAAACGCGAACACATAGAGACAATAAAAATGAACGTATACAATTATTGAATGAGGAAATAAAGAGCTTGAACAAAAAGTACCTTTAAGACGTAATTATTTCGTTACTTTACAATTTGCGCGACGGATATACTTACAGCGATCTGGACGAGAGATTTGGATTCCGATGAGAGTTAAATCTCTATTGACATTGCTACCGTGTTACCAGTCGCCTATGTAACGTTGATATCGTATCTCTCGCTTTACTGCCTCTCCGTAAAGTTCATTAATTTGGCGTTTTAATTGCAAGAACGGCGCTAACGCAACGCATGACAGCAGAAAGGATTAAAATAAACGCGTGCTTACAATTGTTCCATCGTTATCTAAAACAATTAGGATGCGACAATAGTTTGCGTAATATTACCGTTTGGTATAGTTAAAACATCAGTCAGTAAATGATATTTGCAAAGTCATCGCGATTTTCCTATTTATGTACGATCGCGGAAAATTTTTGTTCGTCCTTTTTAAATTCTAAACAAATTTGTGGCATGGAATTCTTAGGTATAATTACATTCGTAAAGTACAGAATTTTGAGATACAATGTAGTTATATTATAATAATTTAGTATTATAAAATGTGCCTTTTTTAGTCGATACTTTTGCCAGAGTGATTTCTCAACCGCTGGTTCTTTGCTCATTTGCATTAGGAAATATATAATAATTAAAACGGCTATTGACGAGAAACTTGGGATATTAATCACTTCTAATATTTACTTTCTTTCGAACGAAATGTTTTACAAAAGTTACAGACATCAATTTCATTTAAAAATTGAAAGAAACGAATGAATCGTCTTTATTTGCAAAAAGAAAAAATACAGCAGCTTGTCGTCCACGCGTAGTCGACATGACATTTTCGATTTCATTAATTAGCATTATTTTTAGACGAATGTATGTCACAAGTTGAAACCGGCATCGATGAGAGACCTTGGAAGACCGATCCTTCCGAAGTCGATTGTCTTCGAACTATTACTCACAGTTGACGTAATATCGTACGCGATCTTCATACGGAATCATATACTAATTGTAAAAGCTCATGATCGGGAATGTGGAAAGAGCGCATTTATATTTAACGCTAAATACAATGTAAAAACATGGATCTCTGTTTCTAAAAGAAAGCAAAATGATTATACGAATTACAATTAAGTCGAGGCAGCAATCTAGCTTAGAGGCTGTCCTTTTTCACATGGCAACCTTACTTATGACAAGGATAAAGAAAATCGACAGAAAGTTGATTTGATTGAAGTTTCATATATGACTGCGTTAACGCTTTAATTCTCAATTATTACTCCACGTATATATGACGAGGCTAATGAGAGCCCTAATATTCTTCAATAATCTTTCCTTTTAAGTGTTGTCTGCATTTTATAATTTATAATGCTCGGAGAGGAGAATGGATTTTTGACAGTACAAATGTTGCTCGGTCCTTAAGTCGGTCGTCCGGGCACTCTCGAAGGTATATAGCGAAGATGGTGCACGGTCGAGAGAAGAGAGACGAAAAGAGCGGTAGGAAGAGTCGTGGCCCATTTCTTTTAGAAGGGAAACGAGATGATTACAGTTAAAGCCGTTACCTCTTCGTCAGTGCTCGCTCAGTTTTCTGTGTGGACGGCATTCCTGACCGGCGTCGCGTCACAGCTGGAAATCCTCGTGAGAAATCCTCGGCTGATATCGGCTGCTGCAGCTACGGTATAGCGGCTCTCTGTCCTCGCCTCACCTTTCGTATACACGTTCCACGTCAACCCTTTTACGGCACCTCTCTTGCCGTAGAGAGACACACCGACGAGGTATTATTGAAACTGGCCTTGGCGTCTTTTATTCAGGTCTGAAAAATTAATCATCGCGAAACACTTATCCGAGCGAGATCTTTAATGATACCCGAGTGAATGTAAAGGTTTAAGAATCAATGAATAACCGCGGAGATATAAATAGAGATAGGGCACAGGCTTCTTAATTCTGAAACTTCGGTGTAAACATTCGAAACGGAAGTGAGTCAAAAAGTGGTGGGGAAGAGGAAGAGAGGAGAGATTTTTATCGTGACAAAAGCGCCGATCGATGTGTTTGTTGATAAGTACGAAAAAAGAAAGAAATGTTTCGACGAGAGCCTCGATGTTTTTGACCGAAGGTCATCGCTCGATCGCAATTTCGCCCGTATACCCTTTTCGGGAGAAATGTGTCATTTTATCTGTCCGCTTCGGGGCTTCACGAATGACGTGTCGGACGGCGTTGCAGAGAGGTGGCGATATACTTTCTTCTATAGAGATAAAACTGATAACGCTCGATACGTGATCGATAGAGGCGAGCGCGAGGATGACGGTCATTGTTGCAACGAGCGATTTGTTGCACCGCTTGAAAAATCCTTTCACCTTCCTACCGCACGTACATATATGTATACGTAATTCTTTGAAAGCGGTCTCGTTCTCCACATTGCAGTTAGTATCACTCGAATGGAACGGCGTATCTGTTTATCAATAGTTTGCAATCGGTCCATTAATCGGCGTTGAATAACGAGATATAATAAATGCGATGAAAAAGATATCGAGATGGATTTGCACACATACGCAAAACGATAAACATAAAAGTTTAAAAGACCGCACGCCGCGCGTGTCCTTATTCGGTATCTGCGGATCAGTTATCGGAAACTCTAATACTCGTCAAAAAGAATCAGATAAATTCTTTAAAACTATTCGATCTACTCTTCGATCGGATATCGACTGGATGCGGAGCTAATGCTCCGTTTTTTTTAATGCAATTTTAATGTCTTGAAATTTCTGAATTCCTCGCGAAGAGATCAGAACTCTGATTAGAAGCATATAAATTTTTTATGTCAAGCAATCAATCTCGTGTATCTTCTCCTAAAGAAAAGTTAAGAGTTAAACGTGTGAACGGTGGTGTTTGTATTTTCATGCACCTACATGGTGTTTTATATTCTTACATTCATGAGAAATTTTCGGTATGCGCGCACAGGCGGAGCGTAGACTGGAGCAGTTGAAGAGGGCGACGGACAGAATACAAAGGGAAATCGAAGAAGTCACCGAGAGGGAACACGAACTGCGGAACGTGGGTAGCATTAAAACCACATCCCACGAGACAGTGGACTGCAAGGTATCTTTGAAACGCATGCTCCAAATAATACGTACGGTTTGGCGTCTGTGCTTTTCTCCGTCTACAAGTCCCACGCGTATTTTTAACGCTCCTTTTTATCTGTAAAAATAAAAATAATAGAGTTTCTCTGAGTTTCAAGTGCCCGAAGAAAGAGATACGCTTGAAGACTCGTGAAATCAATTCTTAAGCGCGAGAAAAAGATCCGTTTGTATGTTGAAATAAATATTTAACTAGCGATTTTACTGCGTAGGTGCGTCGTATGCCGCAGGCTCTGGTCTCGGGCAAGCTGAAAAGGACAACGTCCACGCCGCAGATACTGGAGACAGTCAGCCCGACGCCGCTGTCGCCAAACCTGACGCCAAAGATGACGAACGGCGTGATATCCACGCGCACCACGCCGACACCGCTGCGTTTCGCGACTACGCCGAGCCAGAAGGGTCTGATGCACAGGTTCCTGGCTACCCGAGGAAAACTCTACAGGAACAAATCGCAGAACAATGACAGTTTGAGTCCTCCCATAACGCCCACTATTACGCTTAATCCTCTGAGCATCAAAGCCTTCAATAGAACGTTGGAGATACCACTGGAGCCGGACGACGAGCCAAAGAAGCCATTAACGAGGAAGGGATACGTTCCTGTCGAGAAAAAGATTCAAAAGGAGCTACATGACATGAGAGAACGAGAGAACGAATTGAGGTGTTGACATTTTTAAATTAAAGAATTCAATGCGAGGGTGTGATCCAAACCGTTTTTAAAATAATAAATTAAAGAAGAAGATTGAAAGTCTATCTGAGATTAACTTTTCAATTTTTTAAGAATTTCTAAAAAGTTATTTGAAAAGTAATTTTTCTTATATTTCCAATCCTGCGACAATAATTACTAATACAAATTAAATAATGATTAACTTAGATGATTTATTTAACATCTGATTTTGTTTGCAAAATAAATGAAGCGCTACATTGTCAAGGCAAATTGTTGCACGCTGTAATAAAAATTTTGAGGAGTCATTTCACTTGATTATTACATTTGCAAACTCAAACTAACTTACGTTTATTTTTGCAGATTAATGAGATCGCAGATGTTGGCGAAGTCTCAGCCGAATCTACTTGACATAGGAAACGATAACGATTCCGATATTTACGACGGTTCCGGTTCTCTCAGAAGCGGCGCTTCCACTAATACTTTGAACGAGGATGAAACTGAGAGAGAACATAAGGGAAAACATAAGGTTAGCAATATTTTCACACAATTATAATCGATACGATTATAATTAATTACTAATATTATACTGATTAGAATCAATCGTCGAAACAAACGCGTAATTTGTAACGAAGGCAATTCATTGAAACGCGTTCCTCGACAATTTGACTAACAATAAGCGATAAAAGATCTCTTTTTCATTTACAGCCTAATCCACGACGCCGCAACACGCTCATAGCGCAATGGGAAAATTTGATAGCCGCCAAAAGAGAGTCTATCGAAAATAACAACGAAAAAGACAGCTACTTTTGAAAGTTCTATAGCCTTACGTATCTGTTTGCAACTTTATCTTTATCTTTATCCTATCGTTTTTCCGTTCTATCTAAATGATCGATCGTAAATCAGTAATACTTATTAATATTACAGCGAACAGCGAACAACCGTTTGTATCGTAACAAGACCGTTGCTCCGCTTTTTTTTTTTAAGCATAACTTAAATGCATGGATATCTTCTTGTTTTACATGTATAGTTTGTTTGCGAATTAACAATTTTCTTTTTGTGTTTATATATTTATACGCTCCAGCGTTAATTAGAATATACCACGTCGCCGCTACGTGTGTTATCAGTATTAAAAGTTGTGCTGGCTTAAATGTTATTAAAACGCAACTGCTTATGAAATTGAAGGATCTTTTTAAATAGGGTACACACTTTGTTTCTGATTCATTTTCGATGAATTGGATAACACGAATGCGATATGTAAAATATCCTCACTCGCGAGCGAGTGAAGAAATTCTCGTACGTTTGTCGTTTAACGTAACTTTGCGGGTATAAAGTGCTTATTAATTATAACGATCGTTAGTTTACTTGATCAGCGCATGTATAGTATTATATATATCTATATTAAATATTAATTAGAGTAATTATTGTAAAGATAGTAAGATATTCGATGGATACCTCCATACACCAGAAAAATTTAATCATAATAACAATATCAAATAATAATTACTACCTATTACAGAGTATTATGCGCGAGATTAATTAGACAAAGACATATAGCGCTGAACTAAACAGAAAATTACGCATATTGGTTTTCGGTCGTGCAATATTAAATTATACATTTAGTCTCTACAACGCAGTTTTTATTTTATAATTTGCAGTTGTTACGTTTTCCAACATGTGTAAATGTCAACGGCACGATACATTATATATTTTATCATAATTTATACTGATTTAGCTTCTCATGTCTAATATTTGTTTCCGTTAGCGCAAACTTGCAAATTCTAGATGATGGGTATTTTGATTACAGGCCGGAATACCTCGAAATATTGATTGCAATTTATTAATGAATAAAAATGTTAAATGTGAATAAATTGATATACATATTATACTGATCGAGACTGAATAGAAAAATATATGATTAAAGTGTATAAAAAAAATATCGAATGTAAAAATAAAAATTGTGCTGTAATATATCTTTTAAAGCGAAAAGTGTATTTAAAAATGGCTAAAAATATTAATTTTTAATTTTAAAAAAGTAGGTTGTTTTCTGCACGTTTTGAGCTATGAGTTTATAGAAGCGGACGTTCAAGAAAAAGAACATTAATCAATTATATAAAGAAAAGAGTAAAGAAAATATAATTCAAATATATTATTTTTAGTAATAAGAAAGAAAATAAGAAATATAAGACTGTACCTTTTTTCTTAAATAAGAATAGAAAATTAAATTTTTTTATATTTTGACTTGTTCCTTGTAAACATTGAATTGTATAAGTAAGATTAGTAAGAAATATAGTGAACAAAATATAGTTCTCAAAACAGATGCAGATACTCTTTGCGATAATTGCGATCAATGCTCGCCGCTCGGTCCAAAATACAAACCTAACCTCACGTCATACGGTCAATCTAACCTCAACAGTCGCGTGCGGTCGCAGGTGTACGTGCGAGATTCAAGTTCCAGCCCAGCATAAAATAAATGCAATATTTTGTCACGTGTTTATAATTATATTATGACACTATGGCTCTATGTACAAGCCAAATAGACGACAGCATAGAAATTCAACTTTTACTTAATTTCTCCATAAATAAAGGTATGTGCTGATTATATATATATATGTTTCAGTAAAATCGTAAAATTCAATAACTGTATATATTTAAACTTGAATTTTCTCAATAGTTATTTCTAATTTTAGTTTCAGATTTGCCACACAATGTACGTAGCATATTAAATGGCCAATACAAAGATACAATAAATAATGAACTTTCCACGTTTATCGAGGCAGTAAGGAACGGCGATAGCTTAGAAGAAATTATACATAATGGTTTATCCAGCACCCACGCGCATTTGTCATGGCTGTGTACAGGAATAGCTTCGTTATTATACTTTGTCCAATGCAATTGGACAGGTCCTCCCATTGACAATGATATCGATTGGCTGAAAACCAGAAGAGATGAGGCACTGAAACACTTATCTCTGCATGACGGATGTAATATAAATGTACGGAAACCAGAGCTTCTTTACCTGGCCAACAAGATATTCTCCAACGTGGATCTGCAGCTTAGATGCAGAAGCTGCGTTTGGTGGCTGCTTAGAGCTACTCTCTTACATCAGCATGCGTTGGACGAAAATTCAGGGGTGCTGTTCGAGGAAACTGAGAATCTAATAACGAAAATTAATAATCTAAATATATTAGAGGATCCCCTTTGCGAGCTTTTATTCAATCTGGAAGCTGCTAGATTTTACTTGCACTATAGAAGAACACAGAACTCTGAGAAGCATCTTGAACGTGCGCAGAGAATAGCGGGCTTAAGATTAAATTTGGAGGGTGCAATGGGAAAGCGTACCAAGTATCAGCGAGAAGAAAAGGCGCAGTTGTACCTCAAAACAGAGATGGACAGAGATACTTTTCCTTCGATAGATTGCGGAGATATACCGAAATCTTTGAACTTAAATGACGAATTGAGATTGGAGCGCATTGAATTTTTGGAACACAAAGAAGAGATTAAACTGGGTATGATGGAAGAAGCAATAATTTTGGCAAAATAGTAAGTATAATAGCTCGTATATTTATATAAATTATAGCATTATAACGTAGAGAGATTTTAATAGTTAACAGTATTCAGTTGCAGCTGTGTCAACCTAAGCACAAACTCACTGACGAGGAAATTAGACCCTATCTGACTGTAAGCTACAATGTTATCATTGCATTTTGCTTTGTTAATGACAAATAATATTAAAAAATATTTCTTACAGAAAGTTGTGGATAGTACAAAAAATTGGTCGTTAAAGATAACTTCTTTGTGCTACCGTTGCTCACTGGAGTCCGATGATAAGAGAACCGTCGAGCGATCCATGATGCAAGCGGAGTCTCTGCTGAATGATTACAATGACGCAAAAGCACCTGTAGCCAGAAGAATGGATCTATTTTTCGCGAGCGGTATGAGACCCATTTGGACGTTAGAGGAGAAATGGGCTAACGTAATGTTTAGTCTTGGCTTGGTGAAGGGAGCTCTGGAAGTTTTTACAAAACTGGGATTATGGGAAGAAGTAATTGCCTGTTACAACATGTTAAATTTGAAGCACAAGGTAATGTATATTTCATATTAAGTTTAATGTGATGGAAAAAATTGCATAATTAACTTGAAAACATTTTCAGGCAGCTGAGATTATTGAGCAAGAAATATCTAAAAAGCCAACGGCGAAATTGTGGTGTCTATTGGGAGATGCAACTGGAGATGTGAGTCATTACGAAACGGCATGGAGATTATCTGAAGAAAAAAGCAGTAGAGTACAAAAACATTGGGGATTCTATTATTTCGCAAAGAAAGATGTTGGTATTTAAGCCACTGATCGCGCCAATGCAAAACTTTTATTCGAATCTTAAATGTAATATCCACTTTTCAGTATGTTGAGGCTGTACCACATTTAAAACTGTCGGTCGAATTGAATAATATTCAAGAGCATGTATGGTTTAGACTGGGCTATGCAGCGTTACAGATAGAAGATTGGAAGTTAGCCGCTACGGCATATAGACGTTACTGTGCTTTAGAACAATCTGTACGTATACATATATTGCTATTTTTACAGTTGACACGAATTAAATAAAATTTTTATTCTTATATAAAAATTTCAGATTTTTGAAGCATGGAACAATTTAGCAAAAGCGTACATAAAATTGGGAGATAAACCAAGAGCTTGGAAGTCTCTGCAGGATGCCATAAAATGTAATTACGATTGTTGGGAAGTGTGGGACAATTTGATGGTCGTAAGCATCGATCTGGGACATTTTTCAGAAGTAAGTATCCACATATGACAATTTTTTACAGGAGTTCTTTGTTAAACTGGTTTTAAGCGTGCTAACACATCTTAATCAATTCTAGAATTAGTTATATTATTTATATTAGATACATCTCTCTCTCTCTCTCTCTCTCTCTCTCTCTCTCTCTCTCTCTCTCAATCTTTACATTAAATATCTTATCAATATCTTTAAACAATTTTGATTTATTCACAGGTTATTCGGAGTTATCATCGTATTTTGGACTTGAAAAACAACCACTCGGATATCCAAGTTCTTCAAATATTAACAAATGCTATAATAAATAATGTTAAGGACGCGGACGGAAATCCAGCGTCTCGTTTGCTTCAAAACACTTTGGAATTGTTTGGAAGAATCACTTCCAATACAGTTAATAATCCAGATATCTGGAGAATGTACGCTGAACTTGTTGCATTGAGAAAAACGGACGTTGACGACGAGAGAGCGGCACAGTATCTCCAGCAAGCGTATCGTTTCATTACTTCAAATCCAAAATGGTGTCGCAACGAAGATACGACTCTAAACGTGCTGGAATTATGTTGTAACCTGGCGCAAGCATATTTACGTTGTGCCACTGACATCGCGATCGTCAAGAAAAGGAAGATGTTGGGAAGCGCTAAATTATCGCTGCAAGGAGTCGTGAAAAAGATCAGGGAACAAACGTGGGATAATGCGGATATCATGAACCAATTAATGAAAGTTGAAAGGTACTTAGAGACTATAACAAACGAATTGGAACAAATAAAACCTACGCAATAAGGATATTGCTTACTTGTATCGATATTTTTTGAAGAATTCTTCCTGTACAAAACTTTATGAAATCAATTATATATGATTGATTCCATTAAAACAGTTTTACAACGAACAGAACAGATGCATTTTTAAATTCTATTCATACACGTTATGTACAATTAGTTATTGTAATTAGTTATTGTCGATATAATAATGCTACATATCTGAAACGATATAATATAAAAAGACATTTTTTTACATTTTTTCTATGTATATTTTAAATTCAGTTTTTTAAGTCGTCTAAAAATTTTGAGAAACACCTGCTGTATTGATTTCATAAAATTTAATAAATAAATTTCTGAAGATTTAAATTGTTTGTCTTTCGAACATATGCCTATAAGATAATATATTAATCAGTATTATCTTATATCTTGAAAGAATGAGAATATATCGCGTATATTCTAATTTTCAATAACATTCAAAATTGAAAGTGTGACAAGACTTTTGGCGACATTTATGTCCATTTCTAACAATGTAGATTAACTTTAATCTCTCGATTCAATTTACTTTTCATCCTTTTCCAATTCTTCAAACTAGAAAAAAGTAAAATTAATTTAAAATTAAAATTTGTTGGTAAAAATGGGTAGGAAGCTATGAATTACATGTCGTTCCGAAACGTGAATATGTACACGCGCGGTCATTAATGCACTGATAAAGAAATTGCCTTCTCATCTGAGAGAGTGCATGGGGTAGACTCTATAAGTACGTGAATCACGTAAATGCCAGGTCATTTATCGTGTTTGTTTGGTCTATTTACCGCTGCGCTACGGCTCGAAACTGGCTATTACGAACGCGATATCGCATTCTTATCGAGTTTATAAATTTTACGGATATCATCGTACTATCACAGTAAGTATTCATATATTTGTTAAAACATAAATGTGGCATCGCTTTACATAATTCAAAACAATATTCATGTTTTAGTTGTATGCTTGCAAATACATAAGGCCCAATAATATAATTAGCTGCAATAACATTAGATTTGGATTTGCAACATTACTATTGGGTCTGTTTTCTATTGTTGAACTAACTGCACTAGCTCAGAGTTTATCTTTTTCCTTCCAATGTGGAGTAAAAAAAATAAACTCTGAACTAGTAGAGCCAGTTCAGCAATAAAAAACAGATCCATTGTCTTAAGCCAGCTAGATGACAACGAATGATACATGTTGAAGAACATTTTTTATTTTGTCAGAAGATGTCCTTCGCGGAGAAAGTTGTCCTGATAACAGGGGCCAGTTCAGGAATTGGAGCCGCTACTGCTATCCACCTGGCTCAGCTTGGTGCATCGCTATCGATAAGTGGACGCAATAAGCAGAATTTAGACAAGGTAGCCGAGCAGTGCGGCAAGTCCAAGCCATTTATCGTAACGGGAGAGCTAACGAACGATAACGACGTGAAAAATATCATCGACTCGACGATCAAGTACTACGGCAAATTAGATGTTTTAATTAACAATGCTGGAGTTCTGGAAATTGGTGGTATACAGACCACAAGTTTGGAACAGTACGACAAGTATGTAATATATATAATAATAATATGCCGATAGAGCGAATATGTATGCACTGATAAAGAAATTGCCTATTTTGAGAAAACATTCTTATCATGTAAATGTATAACCGATAGAGCGGATATGTATACACTGATAAAGAAATTGCCTATTTTGAGAAAACATTCTTATTACTTATGTAAATGTATAATGTTTTCAGCGTTTTCAACGTAAATGTTCGCTCGGTCTACCAATTGACAGCGCTGGCAGTGCCGCATTTAATCAAGACGAAAGGCAACATCGTTAACGTTTCCAGTGTATTTGGACTACGATCTTTCCCGGGTGTTCTGGCATACTGCATGAGTAAGGCGGCCGTCGATCAACTTACGCGTTGCGTTGCTTTGGAATTGGCATCAAAACAGGTGCGTGTAAATAACTATCTTTTTTTTTGTTCAGGCTTAATATTTTTAAACGTTATTTTGCTTCATGTTATCTTTTTAAATTGCACTAGATACGTGTGAATGCTGTGAATCCTGGTGCTGTAATAACAAATCTCTATAAGGGTAGTGGAATGAGCGAGGAGCAGATTAAGAGCTTTTTGGACCACAGTAAAGAGACGCATGCTCTCGGAAGAATCGGCGATGTGTCGGAAGTCGCAAAGACCATTGCGTTTTTGGCAAGCGACGATGCTAGTTTCATAACAGGGGCGACATTACCTGTGGACGGTGGTAAACATGCCATGTGTCCTGTTTAAAAATCTTATCTCGTCTTTATAAATAATATGGTATATTTTTTATACATATAGATTGTATATCATATACATCATATATGTGCTTTGAAAAGCTACATGTGTAATATTTGTGTTCTATTCTGCTAAAATAGTTCCAAGAAAACTTTGTGAAAAAATATTCTAGATTTATAAATCGTATTCCTAGCCAAAAACAGAAAATAGAATAAAAATATAGCACAGCTACAGTACAAGTAGTTTGTCGTTGTAAGAAAAATGCAACAACTGAGCTTTATAGTGTTTCCAATTTTATAATGCACATTTTGCAGAAAAAGATGAAAGAATTTTACACGAAAGTAGGGAAATTTAAGTCTCAAAAGTAAATAGAACAACATATATGTATATGGTGTATAAGATAAATGAGTAGGACATTTACTTAATTAAGCCGAGAAATGTTCTACTTGAAAATTTAATTGATAAAAATTTCTAATTATATATCATGTTTATAAATATTATATTTTTACTAGGAAAATATTAACGAATTTAACTTTAACTGGACATCCAGTTGAACCTATAAACTAATCATTTAGTTTTTAACTTGCTAAAGAAAATGGCAGTGTAAACGATTCACGTTATAACAGAGTATACAGACATAACATATTGTGTATAATATGATATATACGGTAACGCAATATAGACTGACGTAGGAAATATTTTTATGGTACAATTTACAGCTATATTGCAACTTGTTATCCGTAGGATGATAATTTACATTGAAGGATGATAACACTGACAACAAATATAGATCATTCTTGATATACGGATATGACGAACCAATTAATGAAAGTTGAAAAGTACTTAGCCACTATAACAAACGAATTGGAAAAAATAAAACCATAATAAAGATATTGTTTACTTGCATCGATATTTTTTGTATTTGAAGAAATCGTCCTGTACAAAACTTTATGAAATCAATTATATGATTGATTCCATTAAAACGCAGTTTTCAATAACATTCAAAGTATGACGACTTTTGGCAACATTTATGTTAATTTCTAACAATGTAGATTAACTATAATCTCTCTTCTCTCGGTTCAAATTGCTTTTTATCCTTTTCCAATTCTTAAAACTAGAAAATCTTTGTCTTATTTATGGCTCACATATTTTCTTCTCGGATAGCATCGGCCATTATTCTTAAAACTAGGAAAAAACAAGTCTTAAAAATTAATTGTCGTTGATAAAAATGGGTAGGAAGAGCTAGGCATCATATATCGTTCCGAAGTGTGAATATGTATACAAAAAGAGTGGGGTAGATTCTATATAAGAATATCACGTGAATCACGTGAATGCCAGGTCATTTATCGTGTCTGTTTACCGCTGCGCTACGGCAGTACGGCTTAAGACTTGAAACCGGCTATCACGAACGCGATATCGCATTTTTATCAAGTTTACAAATTTTGCGGATATCATCGTACTATCACAGTAAGTATTCATATATTTGTTAGAACATAAATGTGGCATCGTTTTACATAACTCAAAACGATATTCATGTTTTCGTTTTCTATACGTATCTCTTCTTGTTTTTCTCCCAAAAACCTAACCCATTTTCAAAAAGAAATATTATATTTCTGCCGAATAAGCTAAATTAAGCTTGCAAATGCAAGGCAAATGCCCAAATGTAATATCATTAGCTGTAATAACATTAGATTTGAATTTGCAACATTTATTAAATGGATCTGTTTTCTATTGTTGAACTAACTGCACCAGCTCAGAGTCTATCTTTTTTCTTCCAATGTGGAGTAAAAAAATTAAACTCTGAACTGGGATAGCCAGTTCAGCAATAGAAAACAGATCCATATTGGCTTAAGCCAGGTGACAATGGATGGTACATGCTGAAGAACATTGTTCATTTTGTCAGATGTCCTTTGCGGGGAAAGTTGTCCTGATAACAGGGGCCAGTTCAGGAATTGGAGCCGCTACTGCTATCCACCTGGCTCAGCTTGGTGCATCGCTATCGATAAGTGGACGCAATAAGCAGAATTTAGACAAGGTAGCCGAGCAGTGCGGCAAGTCCAAGCCATTTATCGTAACGGGAGAGCTAACGAACGAGAACGACGTGAAAAATATCATCGACTCGACGATCAAGCACTACGGCAAATTAGATGTTTTAGTTAACAATGCTGGAGTTCTGGAAACTGGTAGTATAGAGACTACAAGCTTGGAACAGTACGACAAGTATGTATAAATATATATAATATAATTTATATAATGATATGCCGATAGATGGAATATGTACTGATAAAGAAATTGCCTATTTTGAGAAAACGATCTTATCATGTAAATGTATGTTTTCAGCGTTTTCAACGTAAACGTTCGCTCGGTCTACCAATTGACAGCGCTGGCAGTGCCGCATTTAATCAAGACGAAAGGCAACATCGTTAACGTTTCCAGTGTAACGGGACTTAGATCTTTCCCGGGTGCTCTGGCATACTGCATGAGTAAGGCGGCCGTCGATCAACTTACGCGTTGCGTTGCTTTGGAATTGGCATCAAAACAGGTGCGTGTAAATAACCATCTTTTTTTTTGTTCAGGCTTAATATTTTTAAACGTTATTTCGCTTCATATTGTTATCTTTGTAAATTGCACTAGATACGTGTGAATGCTGTGAATCCTGGTGTTGTAATAACAAATCTCCATAAGAGTAGTGGAATGAGCGAGGAGCAGCTTAAGAGCTTTTTCGACCACAGTAAAGAGACGCATGCTCTCGGAAGAACCGGCGATGTTTCGGAAGTCGCAAAGACCATTGCGTTTTTAGCGAGCGACGATGCTAGTTTCATAACAGGGGCGACATTACCTGTGGACGGTGGCAGACATGCCATGTGTCCTCGTTAAAAATCTTGTCTGGTTCTTATAAATAATATGGTCCATATTTTTTATACATATATATTATACATCATATATCATATGTGCTTTAAAAAGCTTTGTATTCTACTCTGTTGAAACCGTTGTAAGAAAATACACTTTGTGAAGAAATATTACAGATTTATATATGTATATCGTAATTGTTATATTTGCGCTACGTTACTTTTATTAAAACATACTTATACGTTTTTGTTCCTAGTAAAAAGAAAAAGTAAAATAAAAATATAGCACAGCTACAGTGCAATAGTTTGTCGTTGTAAAAAAAATCCACCAAGTTAGCTTTAATATCTCTAATTTTATAATGCACATTTTGTAGAAAAAGATGAGAGAATTTTATATTAAAGTAGGGAAATTTTTAAGTCTCGAAAGTAAATAGACTAACATATTTGTATGGCATAAGGTAAATGAGTAGGACATTTATTTAATTAAGCCGAGAAATGTTCTACTTGAAAATTTAATTCATAAAAATTCCTAATTATATATCTTATGTTTATAAATATATTTTCACTATGAAAATATTGACAAATTTAACTTAACTAGACATCCAGTTGAACATGTAAACTAATCATTTAGTTTTTATCTTGCCAAAGAAAATGGCAGTGTTAATAACGATTCACGTTATAACAGAGACATAACATATCGCGTGTAACATGATTTGTACAGTAACGCAATATAGATTGAAGTAGGAAATATTTCTATGGTACAATTTACAGCTATATTGCAACTTGTCATCCGTAGGATGATAATTTACATTGAAGGATGATAACACTGACAACAAGTATAGATCATACATGGTATACATATAACGTATATATATACAACGATAACTTTTCTTACAAGAGTAATATGTAATATATTCATCATATGCGATATATCGCAGGTAAACTATTGCATTTTGGCTCAAATGTATATTAAAAATAATTAATTATATGTAACTTGTTAAATGTGATTTTTTTAAAGAAACGCTTAATGCTAACAATGTATCTTCTTTTTACGTAGGAAAAATTTCGATCTAGAGATTCTATTACAACACTACAACATAAAAACAACAAAATTTCCGCTAAGAAATTATTTCTCTAAGAGTAACTAACATTCTCTGTCACTATATCTATCCTTAATAGTATATTTTCTCATACATATACAAAAAATAGGAAGCCACAAACGTGGCTAGTATGAAATCTCTATAGGACACTTCTTTGCATTGCATTAATAATACAAAAAGAAATATAAGTCTATTTCTACAGTCGAAGGTACAACATCCTATCACCGACTCTCCTCGAATCTCATTCAATAATATATGGCTTTGAAATATTCAACATGTCAGAGACGATTATCACAACGATTTGTCCTACTGGAATTATGCACACAGTTTAAAGCAGACGTGTAAAAAGATCTCTTTTTATATCCGCTTTTGCATCTGCAGATAAGTTTGTCCGAATAACGATTAAGAATAAATATTTCAGCCTTTACTAGCAGGTACTCTGTTATTACTGTTGTTTTTCGAATCTACCACACTCAGTGCTATGCCTAATTGTGCTGCATAGTATGTCAACATAATGGATACCTACAAAGTAAAAACCGATTATTATTATTATACCCTTTATAAAGTTATCGTAATCATCAAGGCTATTTTTCAGGGATATACATAATGTACGTACCTGAGAATAAGGTAATGGACTGTGGAAATAATGAAATCCGAGCAAAGTATCAGATATGACAAAGCAAATGCTTCCAATACAACTGCACAATTTAGTCCATGTCCACAACTCCTGACAGATAAAATTATGATTAATTCTCCGTTCAAATAAATAACAATTTATTGTCAGAGAAGTAAATGTCACATATTTAAAGGGGATGAAACGCAGACGAATAGCAGATATAAAGTCAAATGCTATTTCCATAGTTTCTTCTTTATATTATTGCATAAATTTACCTCAAAGAATTGTACTCTCGATATGGCCCTCCATGCCGTAGTGACAAGTAGTACTGTATAAATTGGCACTCCTATTGCTAAAACCCCGTTCAATCCAGGCATCAATGCATATATAACTGGAAACGTTAATCATCACTGTCAATTAATCACGGATAGCGATCGATAAAAATTAATGTCTGACCAGGAAAAATTTACGTGACCAGGAAAAATTTACGATTATCTGTGTTTACGAATCTTACCAATTGCACAAGCCACGTATAGTATCGCCCCGAGCGTTAAATTGAGAGGTTTGAATCCAAATGCAAATATATACATAATTTGCGCAACGGCAAACATACACATCCCGGCGGTGAAGCAATTAGGCCACACCAATAGTGCGTCACCTATGCAACTGAACACTAATCCCGTTAATATGCGTCTGGAGTAGGTATATCTGCAAGAAGAGAATAAGTAGCTTACGTTAGCAACGCTGAAGTGCAAGAAAGATAACCGCGAAATGAAAGCTGTCCGTAATGAGCATTTTTACTTACTCTTTAGAGAAACTGATCCCGTGTAACAAAACAAAAATAATGAGACTTATTATCGGCAGGCATTTGAAACACGCCGTCAGCAGGGATGGTTGCTCAGCGAGTAATACAAAATACACGGACACGCTTTTAAAGAACGGCACCAGCTTCGGTCCAACGCTTTTTATCTGAAACATGAAAACATATCCTCTTGTTATGCGTTGAAAAACTTGTTACTGACGCGCAG
Source organism: Temnothorax ravouxi (assembly GCA_030770255.1). Classification (NCBI taxonomy): domain Eukaryota; kingdom Metazoa; phylum Arthropoda; class Insecta; order Hymenoptera; family Formicidae; genus Temnothorax; species Temnothorax ravouxi. Next base: position 96,203 of record JASTWP010000864.1, read on the forward strand.
AAATGCGATGGTAAAAAAGGCACTGCGCGATAATTGTAATAGACCACTCATATTTTTTTTTCAACTACTTATCTACGCAAGTATCATAGAACATTTGCATGATAGGAAAAATTTTCCACAGTGCATTTTTATTTACAGATCAATTTTAACATTAAATTAACAAAGTTAATGCTTGCTCTTTTAGTAGCAAACGGATATTTTAAGATAACTTATATATGTATAAGTTATCTTATCGAAAAACCCCGTTTAATAATAATAAATGATAAAAATGATATATGTATATGAGAAAACATTGCAGATTACGTTACAAACGTTCTTTAATTTATCTTTGATATTTCGCAATGGAATGATCGAACGCTCTAATCGATATAGATCGAGTAAACATGTTTTGTGAAGCGAATGAAATAAAAGAATTTATGTGCTCCGGCAGGGGCTAAGATTAAAAGGAAGTTGATTGCCGTCACGTTTGCGGGGCAGGCGGCGCGGCGGGGCAGGGGAAAGTCTAGAGGTGTGTTTTCGTCGCTATGAAATAAATAAAAGAGTTTTAGCAAATGAATATGTGGAACGCATTTAATAAGCCGTTTCTTTTAAGGTTTTAAATCGTTGTTCATATAATTAAAACCCAAATACGTTATTATATCCACGTTGAGTCCTTCCTGAATGTGTATATAAACAAATTATTTGCACCTATTTTCAATAAATTCTTATTATTTTCAATATGCTTTCGAGAGTTACTTTGCAGGTGCTGTAACATTTTTGCTACGTCGCCCGTGTATAAGAGAGAGAGAGAGAGAGAGAGAGAGAGAGAGATAAGAGTGTAACTTCAATAATTAATTACTCGACAACTATGCGGACAATTAATTAATTGTCTTCAACTTTGGCATGGACGACAGATTCCCATGGACGAATATCCCCCATAAATTTGAACTAAATTCTTATCATACTGATTTGAGCAACCAACCTCCTTAATTCTATTCTTGCAAATTTTGTTTAAACAAAGTGTAATTATATAAATTAAATTTTAATTTGTGATCGCATTTATTAACGGCACGTTACGATTACTATGAAATTCCTCAGATTTATATATTTTATTCTTATCGTTTTTATACATTTCCTAATTTCTTTAAGGAAAAGAAAAAGAAATGATATATATATTTATTATCAAAATATATTCAAACGTTCAGCAAAATGATTCCCAGCAAGCTGCTCATCATTCGCGAAATCTGAGTAATAATAGTGCATGTCTCTGAATGAGATTTATCCACAGTCACTGAAGCCTAATCCAGCTAGTTACACGATAGTACATTATCTAATACTGGTACCGTCAGGATGCACAATGGCCTCTGATATAGAGCAGTCACTTTATGCCAATACGGTAGTTTCTCTAATGACAATCTATTCAATTCTATTGCAATAACCGCATTATGGGTCGATCTTTAAGGAACATTTCAAACAGGATGCGCGTAACAGGGAAATTCTAGCTTCTTTTGCTGTTTTTACTTTGTAATTTCCGTTTCCATTTTTCGTGATTCATTAATGTTGCAACTTTTAATGATTAACAATTTAGTTATCCGGTTATTTGGAACATTGGAAGCTAATTCGGTGGAAGAATTTAACAAGATGACGCATATAAAATCATAAAGAGATATAAATATATCAATTTTCAATGCATTATATTAAATAATATTGCATATATAGTATTTAACAAATATTCATATATAAAATGAATAATTTGTATTAAAAATAGATATATTTATTTTTAACATATACCTTTAATATTATATGTATAACATTAGTATCAATATGTATCGATATGTAATTATTATGCATACAGCAAAATGTAAATGCGAAATGTATGCAAATTATAAGTAATTATGCATAATATCCTCATAAAATACTTTGCGCAGACGCGAAAAAACAGCGTCTTGTTTCCTCTTCCTTATCTCCCAGGAAGAATGTAATTTTTTTAAATTAACATAATTGAACCGCATACCCGCGCGGACGACGCGAATCGCGATTATATCCGCCGAAAACCATACATGATTCCTTGAGAAAAATTCTTTCTGTAAAATACAAATTGTCCGAGATGATAAATCGCCCTGGTAATAATATAAATATAGATATTATAAATCGAGTATTTAAGATCGAAGGATCTCTCCATCCGGAGATGCGCTCGAAACAAAAGAAATCGATTTATCATCCCTCAGTTTCAAGCACCGCGCGCGCGAGCCACTGCGATCTCGATTAATTCAATAAGTTCTATTTTTACGCGAACGCCTCTCGAACAAAGGGGCAGAGAGCGAATAACGTGATTCATACGAAAGGGGGGGAACAAAACAAAGCAGCATATCAGCAACTTCTCACGATTTAAATTAAGATCGAGTCGGTTCAATTTAATAAAAAAAAAATAATAATAATAAATAAAACAAAATAAAATAATAAGCTAAAACTGAGGAGCGCACGGAGGGTGAGATGCCAAGTCGCCTTTATCGCAGCCTCGTCCTCTTACCACTTGCGTTGGCGACGACATCCTCGGCTGAAGGACACCGACGGGGGCGGGAGAGAGGGTTGAGAGAGCAGGAAGCAACGCCGCAGCAGCCGCCGATCCGTGTAACTCCGATGTTTCGACCCTGACGTGCCGTGACGGGGACCTCGCGAATGCTGAACGTTCGCAGGCGGTCGACCGTTTATTTATGCGACCGCTCGCGCTCTCTCCGCTCCGACGCGGCACCGCGTCGCACACGCACACACATCAGGCGCGTCGCGCGCGGCCCTGTCAAGCGAAGGCACCGTACACCGTACACGTTGTACTACATACGTTTTGACATATACGTGCCTGCTGCGTGCGTCGCACCACCCGCGCGATCAGTGCGATCACATTGCCACTATCGCCAGTGCGGCCAATTACTGATACTGATGACGACCCGGGCCCGGGCCGCGACGACGGCGACGGCGACGACCAGCGACGACCAACGCCGCCGTGAGCGCCATCGGGATATGTTTCAGCGCGCGTTCAAAAACAGACTCGGTTTTAGCGGCTGCGCATAGATAATAGGGAACGGGGAACAGTTTAATATTTATTAATATTATTATATAATATGCATTGTGTACACGGCATACAGAATATAGAATAAAATTTCATCGCTGTTCCTTTTAGCGTTATTCCTCCGTTCCTCTATTCTGTGTTCTGTGTAATAATTAATAAATTATACATTAATGAATTTCATATGACAATTTTGAACTGTTCCCTGTTCCCTGTTCCATATTCCGTTTATTGTGCGCCCCTTATTACCGCCGATAAGGTGTGTGTTGTTCATATATATGATTATTTCGTGTGTAATAAAAAAAGATAAAAGCAAAACCGAACCGCCGCTAAAGTGAACTGCGTTCGCTTTGGACGCTTACACGCTCACACACGTTTTATAAAACGCTCTTTACAAGTACTTATCATGGCTTCTGCACATATATGGACACGGAACTTTTTTCGGAATGGATTTTCGAAGAGATCGATTTTCCCTCGAGAGACTTGATGTCGATTCGCGTCGATCGCACGAGGAGGATCGAACATGAAATCGAAACTCCGAAGTTCGACTCCAGCGGTGTCGAACGAACATGGCGGCCTCGTCAACATGTTCAACGCGATGATTTACGTTTTCATAATGAGATAAGCAGAATTGAACGTTTACGGGATATTTATCTGTAAAAAAAAATCATCTGAAATAATACAACGAGATGGCGAGCTGTGTCAATTCCGTAAACAAGTCTACTGAAGTCTTACAAGAACTGGATCGTATCGAATCCGCAGTTACTGACGGACATCGAGGCCACCGTCAGATGTTTGTCTTACTTCAGCTTTGGTTAGAGAACCAACCGCACTGTCGAATGTCGAACGCTTTTATTCGCGTTTCAACTGTGCCACTACTTGAAAATCATGTATGCTTCTTCTCGCAGGACACTTCCGTAATTCGACCTTGGCCGTGGAACTGATTTATTCCATGCCGAATCTGATTGTTCTCTGCAACGACCTGCTCATGTACAGTAGTAAACGCCAGCACTTGAAGATACCTCAGTTCGACTCGAAGATTAAGATTTGGTTGACCGTGGTGGAGTACACCGAGACGTTGCTCGAGGTGACCGCTAAGAAGTTGTGGGGCCCGAAGGGAAGGTGGTTGATGATCTTAGTCGTACAATTGTTCAAGTAAGCACTCCGGCGCTCTCCTTCATTTCGGCGACATATATCGAGCCTCCTTTCACCGTCGTCGTTGACCAACGTTTGTTCATTATTCCAGGTCCGTATTGCGACTGTTGTTAATTCATGTGTGTAAGGAACGCGTGACGAAAAGCCCGGCGACGCCGCCGCTCAACAGAGAGAAATTCAATAAAGTTGTCGACGATGCGCCAGTCGGAGGAGGGCTTTATGCTGAAGAGATCGGGCACCGTTGTTCGAAGCATAAAGTATTCGGCTCCTATAGAGATACGAACGTGGAAGGCTTTGCCTCCTGTCACAGACGAGAATGAGAATCTGGCCAAAAACCAGGAATCCGAGAGGAATCTTAAACTAGCTGAGGTCAGTTGGGATATAACGCTACAATTAATGATAAGCGTTTATTGTTGTAAAGAAAAATCAAAATGTCTTAATTTATACTGGAATTTATTAAAATCAAAGTATTGTTATTACTATGAATCTCATATCAAAATGGATACATCTAGATTATTAAATTTTAGGATAGATAAAAACGATAGTGTCATAGCTAAATTTTTTTGTAATTTGTTATCTGTATTTAGTCTTGTTTCATTTTATTATCATATTCTATACGGTGTAATTTAAAAAATAATTACACACTAATGTGAAAAGAGACATAACAAAATATACAACTTCTAGAGTCTTTACGTGACAAAGCCACTGCTTCATCTTGGGTGTATGTACCTCACCAATCAGGAACAGTGGCCACCGTGGATATTGTCGCTCGTTATCGATGTAGCCAGGTAGACAGCATGAACTCATACTATATTTGATAAATTATAGTATCATATTTTCTATACATATAATCGGAATGTTGTCGTTTGTCCAGTTTGAATGTCATCACGCGTTACGCCCGAAAAGCATCGTTCAGCAAAGAGGAGGAAGAAGAACTTGTGCGTCGAAGATTGAGCTTGCTGTTGTATATCTTGAGATCGCCGTTTTACGACAAGTACAGCCGTAATAAGATAAACTCGCTGCTCGACACGATATCTACCTCTGTGCCTCTCGCCAAGTACTTGGCCAGTGCCGTTAAAAAAAATTTACCGTACATGCAGAGTACGTATTTTTATATGTGGTCGCGCTAACGTACTAACGTCAAGCTCAGTACAAAGAAAGCATAAGCTGAACTGTACAAATACGAAAGCCGCATAATTTAAGCATTCCATAATCCATAATCTATAAATAATTGGAATATCACGGAGTTATATTATTTTTATATATCTTTCGCTGTTATACTGTTTCAGGATGAATTTTAAGCAATGGTGTTTATATAATTGGTATATTTTATTGTTCATTAATTTATAGAAATAAATTATATGAAGAGCACAGAAAAGTTATTTTCTTCTTCAGTAATAATCTCATCAATTCGCTCTGATTAACTTTATTAGCGTCCCGATTATCTCATTAGCACGTAAGCGTGAAGCGTAAAGGAGGACGGATACATTTCGACAGAGACATTCCTGAATTATATATTTCGACGGAGATTTTCCTGATTCCTGTTACAGCTTCTCTTTGCACAATTCGAACAATTATATTATGATTCATAAATGACGTAACTTTGATGTACGTATGTAATTTTGTTTTCATCGAACTGACAAAATTCTTTAAAGACAACTTTCAGTTTCCTTGATAAATTTGAAGCTCCGCTAATTGTAATACGGAGTATAGAAGATATCGCTTTTTTTTTTGTAAACATGATTCCATGTTGCAGACTTTTGTCATGAATGTCAAGCAAGATACATGAGTGAGATAATTTATCGCCATTTGTAAAACAATGCTTCCTACAACAATGTATATTTTTATACTACTAGTGATGATGATAATGTTGAATGAAATCAGTGATGCGTGATTCACGATCTGCAGAATCTGCTCGCACCAGTGATTCCTGATTATTGACCTTCGTTGCTTATTTATCAATGAGACGGGGATGGCCTTGCTTTTTCTCTTCGTGTTTAAATGGATGCGCCGGCTATATTTTGATCCGCCGGGAATACCACCGGGCGCCTATTACCGGTGCGAGCGTGCTACGGATTATTACACACATAATCGTAATTATAATCGGAAGCAATTTATTCTATCTTTTTTTCCATGTTTGTGCCAGATATTTTACGCAGTTCGGAGAGCCCACCGAGAGTGTCATTATCAAGAACTGTCGTTTCTAGCGCGCCGTGAAAGGTCATGCATTATATCTCGTCCGGTAGCGCGAACTAATAACGGAAATGGACATTACCGCTCCGCAACGCGCTGATGCATTTTATGTATATACATATCTATATATAAATCCCGGTAAGTCGCACTTTGCGTTTTATTTGCTGCGGGTCAGTTTCATTCAGAAAGGCGTGTAAATCAACTCTTTGTCTCTCTTCTCTCTCGCTCTTTCTGATCTGGAAATTCTGGGCTCTTCAAGATGAATAACGTCTTCCTGATTTTGCTGTCATTGTGCCAGCTGTTGCAGCAAACGTTTGTCTCTGCGCAGATTATTTTTGGTACCACAGGAACGGCAACAAGTATGTATTACACTGACAATATATATATATATATATATATATATATATATATATATATATATATATATATATATATATATGAGTATATATGTATTCATGTTGTAAAGACTTGAAAAATATGAAATACTAATACAAGATATGAAATACAACAAGTAATAAGAAAAAATAATATAGATGGATAAAAAAATTATTAACTGCGGGCATAAGTGAGAAATATTATAATGACTACTTAGAAGATTACACTCTCATGATTACTCATTATTTGAGCGTGTTATGTAGTATCAACAAATTTCCTATTTTAACACATTTAATTTATGAACTATTTTGCATTAGACATATTTTATTGCCTTTTATCAGCTGCTATCGTGAATCAATGTCAGTGCTATCAGGGAACTACCTGTCCCACAGGCACTGGCGGCATGGACATCAGAATAGTGAATGCGGTAATTACATTTTAGTTTACAAGACGATCGAGTACGATAAGAAATTATTTCGATATAATGATGGTTCATTTTGAAACAATTAATTACTATATCTGTAGAGAAATTGGAATTATCAATTCTACGTGTGTAAATTAATTTTATACAAAAAGAATTTCTTTAAATATATTATTTGATGATTATTGTATTATATACTAATATATTATTATATTAACAACAGTTTTGCCCTTTCAGGGAATAATTTGCCCTGCTGGATACGTGTACTGTTGTCCATCCGGCGTTCCAGATAATCCTTCTTGCGGTATTCGAAAAATCGCACCCTCCAACCATCCAGTGGGACAAGCTGCTTATGGTGCATATCCCTGGATGGTGGCTATTTTGACCACCGGCAACGTTTATGTCGGGGGAGGAGTGCTTATCAGTCCAACGCACGTTCTTACCGTCGCTCATAAAGTCGCAAGTTACGTGTAAGTATCGCATGCGCAAGTTTTAGAAGAATATATGACTTTTATCTTCTTATAGGATCTTCGAAGGGATTAATTTCTGAAACTGTCTTTAATATGACATTTAGATTTTAATATCCCATTCTTTGTAATATATACTTTCTCTCTCTTATTAAAAATGCGTTACAGAAATGGTGGGATCAAAGTGAGATTAGGTGAATGGAACACTCCAGTTAACAATGAACCTAATCCGTACGTAGAGATCTCCGTTTCAAAAGTCACCCTGCACCCTCAATATAATTCGCAAAACCTCCAGAATGATATAGCGGTGCTTAAACTAAGCTCGGCTGCTCCCATCGCAACTAGTCCGAACATCAACACGGCGTGTCCACCATCTGCACCGGCTGCCGTAGGAACAAGGCATGTATAATTAATATATTCGATATTCAAAAAGTCACTTATAATTCTCTTCAATCTATCTCAACGAAATGTGTAATGATCTGTGTACTTTCTATTTTGTACTGCAGTCATATTAATTTTTATATCATTGTTTTGTTAAACGTCGAAATGTCCCAAAATTATAATTTTGTAATAGATAACGCTTTGTGTGATTATATATAAATGTAATATTAATATCTTGAAGATGTTGGGTGTCGGGCTGGGGAAAAGATGCCTTTGGAAGTAGCGGTATGTATCCAAATATCCTGAAAGAGGTAGACGTACTTGTGGTGAGTCAAACAGATTGCCAAACAGCCCTTCGGACGACAAGACTCGGTAGCATGTTTGTTTTGGACAGCAGTTTCATGTGCGCGGGAGGGGAAGCTGGCAAAGATGCATGCACTGTAAGAGAATATAATAAGTATATATTGTCTCTTGCTAAGAGTATAAATTATATAACAATCCGGGTCATAAAG